>CAKAOJ020001851.1:0-19235 GCA_916701645.2 Sebastolobus alascanus
AATTCACTGTTAGATCAAACAAGAGATCTGCCTCCTTACCAGATTGGAACTGACTACGTTTACATGCACAAAATATTCCACTTTTTGCTCTTATTCCGAAAAAGACAATATTCATACTAAGCTGTTACACGGCTAATGAACACGATTATTCTGCTCATATTCCCGTAATGTAAAACATCCCCGTGATGTACGTCATACTGACCTACAAACAACCCATGTAGCTAAACAAATCAGCTGGCTACCCAGTTGTCTTTTACCCTATTGTTACCATCATCATCATCATCATCATCATCATCATCTGGGCCATTTGAGGAGCTCAGGATATCCTCATCACTGTTGAATCCCACATCAACGCCGTTCTTGGCAATGTTTGACAGGGGTCGAACGCATGTCTTAACATGTCGTTTATCACTTCAAAACATTTAAAAGTGGAAAAGTGGAATGGTCACTTGTAGTATTTTGCTTCTTTGCGTCAAAATATTAAAATAACCCTGATCGAGACGCATATTCTGAATGCATTGTATACATGTCCAAAGAACGCTCCTAAAACCTGAATAATATCTGCATATCCCACGTGTCTTAATCAGATTGGAATAAGGCCTAATTCAGAATATTCAAACAGAACATGCTGTTTACC
This sequence comes from Sebastolobus alascanus, assembly GCA_916701645.2. Taxonomy (NCBI): domain Eukaryota; kingdom Metazoa; phylum Chordata; class Actinopteri; order Perciformes; family Sebastidae; genus Sebastolobus; species Sebastolobus alascanus. The sequence continues at coordinate 638 of CAKAOJ020001851.1, forward strand.
GGACCTGTATCAAATTCACTATATCATCATATTCAGAATAATAGTGTTTGTAATTTGTTTGTCCGCGTCAGGCTCGGTGAGTATTGAGGTTTGTATGCCTGTTTCAAGCCTCATTTCATTGTGTGCAGCTTCCTCAGTCTAGATAGGGGTGTCCAGCTGGGCTGTCTTCGGTCCTTCCTTCGGACGCTCATTTGTTATTTTTCCTATATTGTTTTCGGGGCGAATCCCGGGTGGAGATTAAGTTCTCTGGCGGGGGTAGGCGTTCAGGGCTTCGGCCGCTGAGTTTGCCTTTAAAGTCGCCTCGAGCCCGGCAAGCTCCAGAAGATAGGTAGGTATAGTCTGGGGTTAGGCAGGTTTCTGAGGAAGTTTGTTTTTGTGAGGTTGGGGTTTTGTGTTTGCATGTTTTGCGTGTGTGGCCTACAGCATCAAACTTACCGTGTTTGTCGTCGGGTAAGTGTTGAATGACAGCTAGTTCGCTGGTCGGCCGTGGCCGTGGCTTTAGCTTAGCTCAGGTTAGCGGAGTCCCGCAGCTGTAGTTGAGTGTGTTTTCTTCTTGTTCTGTCTCGGTTGTCTCTAGGTGAGGATGGCAGCCTTTGACTTAGCTGGGTTTGTGGCTAATCCCACGCTGAGTCACTTTGATAAGTGTAGAAAAGCCGATCTCTGTGCGATAGCGGAGCATTATAGCGTCTCTGTCATGAGTTATCGTACTAAGAAAGAAATTAAAGTGGTCCTACTAGATTATTTGGTAAGTGAAGGCATTCTCTCATGTCCTATTGTTGTTGAGTCTCCTCGTCCGGCCGCTGCTACTCGTGCTGAATCGTCGGCACGGGGCGCGGGTCCCTCCGGGGTTGCAGGATCCTCTGGCCGCGCTGATCCCTCGGCGGGGGAGTCGTCCGAGCCGGGGTCGAAACCGCAGCTTGTTAGCCGTCCGAGTCGCACTCCCGCCGCTCAAAGTGATGGTGAGTTAGCACAGCTATTTACTTTGCCGCAGTTTGTTCCACTCTCTGCCGTGTCATCTCCTGGGTCAAGGTTAGATGCTAGGTTAAAGGTGCGGTTGGCTCGCCTTCAAGTAGAGAGGGAGGAGAGGGAGCGTGAGTTCCAGCTTCATAGGGAGTTAGAGTTAAAGAAGTTAGAGGCAGAGACCGCTATTAGGATGCGACAGTTGGAACTAAATCATGATAATGTTCATGTTCCTGCCGGTACACATATAGCTTCGTCTGGCGTTGCTGCATTTGATGTGAGTAGACACATTTCTCTGGCCCCGGTCTTCCGTGAGTCTGAGGTTGAGTCTTATTTCGGTGCATTTGAGCGCATTGCTGCGGCGCTGCGTTGGCCAACAGACGTTTGGGCTATTTTGTTACAGTGTAAGTTGACTGGTAAAGCTCAAGAGGCTTGTGCTTCTCTCTCTGTGGAGGATGGTTTGATTTATGAGAAGGTTAAAAACGCTATTCTGCGCGCATATGAGCTTGTGCCAGAGGCTTACCGGCAACGTTTTAGGAATCTTAAAAAGACGAACAGCCAGACTTACCTTGATTTTGCCAGGGAGAAAGGGATTCTTTTTGATCGTTGGTGTGCAGCTTGTAAAGCTGATGACCTGAGCTCGATGCGTCAGCTTATGTTGGTGGAGGAATTTAAGAATTGTGTTCCTGAGCGAACAGTAGTTTATTTAAATGAGCAAAAAGTAACCACGTTACAGCAGGCCGCCATGCTGGCGGATGAGTTTGCTCTGACACACAGACCTGTTTTCTTCAGGCCTGATCCCCTCCACCGTGATTCTTACCAGAAAGTTGGTGACACGCCGTCTGTGCGTGGTAATGTTTCTATGTCCAGTTCCAGAGTTGAGAAACCGTGTTTCTACTGCCATAAACCGGGTCATTTAATAGCAGAATGTTTTGCTTGGAAGCGGGTCAGGTTCGGTTTTAAAACCGCCAAAAGGAGTGGGGTTAATTAAAACTGTGTTGCCAAGTAGTCAGTCTACTGTTCAAAACGCCCCAGATGACTGTTTTAAACCCTTCATTTTCGATGGTTTTGTTTCTCTCACAGGAAAGGTGGAGGATCAATGTCCACTTAAGGTGCTGCGTGACACAGGTGGATCGCAAACCTTTATTCTCTCCGGTGTCTTGCCTTTTGGTCCCGAGTCTGCCTGTGAAGTGAGCACAGTGGTAAGAGGGATTGAGATGGGGTTTGTGCCTGCACCTCTGCATCGTGTCCATGTGCAGTCAAAGTTGGTCACTGGTTTTTTCCCAGTAGCAGTTCGCTCCCTTTTTCCCCATTGATGGTGTAAGTTTTATCATGGGGAATGATATTGCAGGAGGTAAAGTCCATCCGGCTCCCGAGGTTGTTGATGTGCCCATTTCTAACTCTGAGTGTGATGAGTTAACATTAAACCACCCTGAGATCTTTTCTGTAAGTGTACTAACTAGAGCTCAAGCTCGTAAACAGGTTCAAGATGTTGATTTGTCTGACACACTGTTTGTCTCTGCTCTGTCTGAGGATAAGTTGCCCCCTGTTGGTGGACCAGTGAGCTGCGCTGTAGTGGAGCCTGAATGTACAGCAGAGGCTGATGCTCCCGCAGTGTCACTACCACTGACTCGAGGTGCACTCATCAGCGCGCAGAAAGGTGACCCGTCCCTAGCTAAATGTTTTGCTGCAGTGGTTGACAGTCCTGAGTGTGGTAAGAACCAGGTTTTTCTTGTTGATAATGGTTTGTTAATGCGCAGGTGGGTAGCACAGTCCGATATAGCAGCTAATGGTGCAGGTGAGGAATGGAGCACTGTTTATCAAATAGTTGTTCCTGTCGAGTGTCGACAGAATGTGTTGAGGTTGGCTCACGAGCATTTGTGGTCTGGTCATTTGGGTGTAACCAAAACCTATGACCGTGTGTTGAAACACTTCTTCTGGCCAGGTTTAAAAAGTGATGTTGCTCGGTTCTGTAAAACTTGCAGTACCTGCCAGATTGTGGGTAATCTGAACCAAGTTGTGCCTCCAGCCCCTCTGCGTCCCATTCCTGCTGTCGGCGAACCGTTTGAGCATGTCATTGTTGATTGTGTTGGTCCGTTACCTAGAACGAAGGCTGGTAACCAGTTTTTGCTCACTGTAATGTGCGTTTCCAACCGTTTTCCCGAAGCCATTCCTTTGCGGAAGATCACAGCACCCGCCATTACTAAAGCGTTGACAAAGTTTTTCACCACCTTTGGTCTACCTAAAGTCGTACAGACTGACCAAGGCACTAACTTCCTGTCTAAAACATTCAAGCACACACTGCAGACTTTAGGCGTCACGCATTCTGTGGCAAGTGCGTACCACCCTGAGTCTCAAGGTGCACTTGAACGTTGGCATCAAACCCTCAAGTCGATCCTTAAGAAATACTGTTATGACACTGGGAAAGAGCGGAATGAGGGTGTACCATTTGTTCTTTTTGCCATTCGGGATGTGAAACAGGAATCCCTGGGGTTCAGCCCGGCTGAACTAGTGTTTGGTCGCGATGTGCGCGGCCCTTTAAAAGTGTTGAAGGAACAGTTCATGTCCACTCCACCGTCGTCCACTAGTGTTGGTGAGTTTGTTACGCGGTGTAAAGAGAGGTTACAGCATGCGTCCACGCTGGCTAAGGAGTCTCTCATGTCTTCTCAGAAGAATATGAAACAGCGGTTTGACAGAAGAGCAGTTTCGCGTCAGTTCCAGCCCGGTGATAATGTGTTGGTTCTATTGCCCACGCCTGGTTCTGCTCTCACTGCTCGCTTTGCTGGTCCCTATGTGGTAGATAGCAAGGTGTCAGAGACAGATTATGTCATTCAGACGCCCGAACGTAGGAGGAAAAAAAAGACTGTGTCACATTAACATGTTAAAATCCTACCATTCCAGAGAAGCTGCCCTGGGAGAGCAGGTAAAAACTCCGGAGACTGCTGTCCCAGATGTCCCATCTGCTTCCATGGTTTGTGTAGTGGAAATGTATAATGATGATTTATGACTGCCCTCTGATGGTCAACAATGTGGTAGGTTGTCCAACTCTGAGCTTCTGTTGGGTATAGACTCTAATTTAGCTTATGTCTCTGAAGAACAGCGAGGTGATGTTATCAATTTGATCCACGCATATCCCTCTCTGTTCTGTGATGTGCCCTCTCGTACCAACGTCCTGGAGTATGACATTGATGTTGGTAGCGTGAGACCTATTAAACAGCATGCTTATCGTTGCCCTGTTGACAAAAGGGAGAAGATGAAAGTGGAGGTTAACTATCTACTAGAAAACGGCTTAGCTAAGCCTAGTAGTAGTCCCTGGAGTTCTCCCTGTTTGCTGGCTCCCAAGTATGATGGTACCCCGCGTTTTTGTACGGACTTCCGAAAAGTTAATCCTGTAACTGTGCCTGATTCATTCCCATTACCACGCATGGACGATTGCATTGATAGCATCGGTCCTGCTGTCTGCATTACAAAACTGGATCTTCTTAAAGGGTACTGGCAGGTTCCATTAACCCCCAGAGCTTCTGAGATCTCAGCTTTTGTTACTCCTGACAGATTTGCGCAGTATACCGTCATGGCGTTTGGGATGAGAAATGCACCTGCCACTTTTCAGCGTCTCATGCACCTGGTGTTAGGGGACGTGCAAAATTGTAACGTGTATTTGGATGATGTGGTAGTGTACTCCGATGTGTGGGAGGACCACATTGCCAGTTTGAGAACCGTGTTTCAGCGTCTGGCTGAAGTTTCACTGACGCTAAACTTAGCGAAATGTGAGTTTGGTAAGGCCACCGTTACTTACCTCGGGAAGCAGGTTGGCCAGGGACAGGTCCGGCCTGTGGATGCTAAGGTCGCACCTTTTGTAGCCTTCCATACCCCCACCACCAGGCGTGAGCTTAGGCGTTTTCTGGGCATGGCTGGCTATTACCGTTGTTTCTGTAAAAACTTTTCGGTGGTAGTAGCCCCCTTGACCAGACTTTGCAGCCCTGCCATTCCTTTTGTTTGGGATGGGGAGTGTGTGCATGCTTTTTATTCTGTGAAATCTCTCCTTTGCAGTGCCCCAGTCCTTGCTGCTCCTAACTTCACTCTCCCATTTAAGCTCGAGGTGGATGCGAGTGCTGTTGGAGCCGGAGCAGTGTTGCTGCAGGATGGTGAACATGGATTGGCTCATCCAGTGTGTTTCTCTTCCTCCAAGTTTAAGAAACATCAGTTGAACTACTCCACCATCGAGAAGGAGACGCTGGCCATGCTGCTTGCTCTGCAGCATTTTGAAGTGTACGTGGGGTCCACTTCGATGCCGGTCACTGTGTATACGGACCACAACCCATAGGTGTTCCTCTCTCAAATGTTTAACAGCAACCAGCGGTTGATGCGCTGGGCCCTGATGGTCCAGGGGTTCAACATTGTGATCCGTCACAAGAAGGGTGTGGAAAATGTGGTGGCCGATGCTTTGTCTCGCGGGTGAGGTGTTTTCTTGTATTCGAAATTTCCTGTGTGGAAATGGGTAAAGTATAATTTAGTGTACTTTGACATGTAACATCCCAATTTAAACAAACAGATGTTTGCTCTTATGGAGGGGGGTGTTACGGCTGTGGGGCCGTCTGGTCTGTGTATGGAGTGATCCTGCCCTCTGCCTCTGTTCCCCCGCAGATGCATCCTCCAGCAGATGCCCTTCCCACATCACCTGCACCGTGTTCCGGATTTGGTGATCAGGGGATGAAGTTAAAAGGCTGGGGAGAAGGAGCCAGCGAGTGCCCAGTGTGCCAGCTCCGCTAACAAGTGTAGCGTGTTGTGGACCGTTTTTGCGCCGGTCTTCACTCCTCGTAAGAGGAGGTGATTTTGTGCTGTTGTTAACCTGTTGTTTGTAGTTTACCTCATGTTAGTCCTTTTGAGTTGTGTTCGATTTAGTTCCGTTAAATTAATAAACGTTCTTTTTTGTTGTTGCACCAATCTCCGCTTCCCTCGTTTCCTCTTTTCCACCCGGTTTTACTTTTATTGTTACTCCCCCTCCCCTAGCCTTAAGTGGGGTCGTAACAATATCTTTGTGCACTTTGTAATAAATCATTTTCAATTCATACAAGTCTCTCCTGATTGAAATGTATTTATCCTTATACAGAGTTTGAAGGAAGACTGGTTGTCGTATAGGCGGACTGTCATTGTGCTTCCATCTATCTGCTTGCAGCCGTTTTTGTGAACGGGGATTATTATTGTAAATTGTGCACTTTGATATTTATTAAACGGACACACTATAATGTAATTGTGAGGTGTTTAAATGCATGTCCTGTTTCCCTTTTAGTGTTGGTCGTCCCAACAGTAAGCACGCTGCGGGTCCGAGTGTAACCTTAATGAATTAAAGGTACGGCATATTGGTTTTATAATTATGAAAACATGGTTTTTAAAATGTGTATGAATTAATGTATTGTTGTCTAATTGTATGTTTATTTTTATAGGACTGTCTTCATGTGTGGTATTGACTGTCACTGTTTTTTCCCACATTGTTTAGAGTAACGGGCCTTTTTATTTTCTTTCTTGTTTTCTTTGTTTATTTTTAGTATTATTATTTTTATTATTACTGGGAATAGTGCAATAGCATTGACGGGCATATGTGCAATAATTCTGATGGCGTGTGAAATCTTAGAGTCATAGCAGAACCAGGTGGAAGTTATAAGGCTCCAGATAAGCTTAGAGACCCCTTCTGGTGTAATCATAACCTGACGTTGGTTGCAGTGTCATCCACCTATCAGTTCCTGGGTGGAATATATATATACGATTTGTGGTTCTTGAGAGTGTGCAGTGACATTTCCCTTAAGGAATCATATTTGTGTTTAACTGTGTGGTTGGGTCCTAAAGTTTACTGTAGCCATTGACAGATTCCTGGGTATTTTGCTATCTAGATCAAGTGATTGTGCAGTGCCCGGTCCACCGTACCTATTCAAGGTTGCATTGTGCAGCTCTAAGTTGCCTTTCCTTTTTTTAGAATGTTTTTAAAATGCAAATTGTATAAATAAATTATATATATTCTTTGAACTGCCAGCCTCTCGTCCCGTTTATTCTGGACACTTACCTGTGTATAAGGTGCACTAGACTGGAAATTGATAGTTACAGTACTAAGTACAATTTCCAATACTACAGTATGTTAAAATCCTGAAGGCTCTACAGTCTGAGAGAGCCTTTTGCAAGGAACAGCTGACTGACGTCAAAGCCAAGAGCAAAGAGAAGGATGAAACCATCGGCTTTCTTCAGCAACGTCTTGCTGAAGAACAAAACAAGAACACATTGTCTGGAAAATCTCCGAGTAAAAAAAGTCTGAAAAATGTCTGAGTAAAAAAGTAAAAAAAAAAGAAGTCCGAGTAAAAAATGTGAAAATGTCTGAGAAAAAAAGTCTGAAAAATGTCTGAGTGAAAGAGTAAAAAAAAAAGATGTCTGAAAAATGTCCGAGTAATAAAATTCTGAAAAATGTCCGAGTAAAAAAAGTCTGAAAAATGTCCGAGTAAAAAGGTCAAAAAGAAAGAAGTCCAAGTAAAAAAGTGTGAAAATAGTCATAGTAAAAAAAGTCTGAAAAATGTCTGAGTGAAAAAGTAAAAAAAAAAGAAGTCTGAAAAATGTCCGAGTAATAAAAGTATAAAAATAATGAAGTCTGAAAAATGTCTGAGTAAAAAAAGTCTAAAAAATGTCTGAGTAAAAAGGTCAAAAAGAAAGAAGTCCGAGTAAGAATGTGTGAAAATAGTCAGAGTAAAAAAAGTCTGAAAAATGTTTGAGTAAAAAAGTAAGAAAAAAAGAAGTCAGAGTAAAAAAGTCTGAAAAAAGTCAGAGTAAAAAAAATCTGAAAAATGTCTGAATGAAAAAGTCTGAAAAAAGTCAGAGTAAAAAAAATCTGAAAAATGTCTGAATGAAAAAGTCTGAAAAAAGTCAGAGTAAAAAAAGTCTGAAAAATGTCTGAGTAAAAAAAGTCTGAAAAAAGTCAGAGTAAAAAAAGTCTGAAAAAAGTCTGAGTGAAAAAGTCTCAAATATGTCTGAGTAAAAAAAGTAAAAAAAAAAAAAGAAGTCTGAAAAATGTCTGAGTAAAAATTTCTTGAAAAATATCCGATTAAAAAAATTATGAAAAAAGTCAGAGTGAAAAAGTCTGAAAAATGTCTGCGTAAAAAAAGTAAAAAAAAAAAAAAGAAGTCTGAAAAATGTCCGAGTAATAAAAGTCTGAAAAATGTCAGAGTAAAAAAGTATAAAAAAAAGATTTCTGAAAAATGTCTGAGTAAAAATGTCCGAGTAAAAACAGTCTGAAAAATGTCCGAGTAAAAAAGTAAAAAAAAAAGATGTCAGAGTAAAAAAAGTCTGAAAAATGTCAGTGAAAAAGTCTAAAAAATGTCTGAGTAAAAAAGTCTAAAACAATGTCCGAGCAAAAAAGTACAAAAAAAAGAAGTCTAAAAAATGTCTGAGTAAAAATAACTGGAAAAATCTCAGAGTAAAAAAAGTGTGAAAAAAGTCAGAGTAAAAAAAGTCTGAAAAATGTCCGAGTAAAAAAGTAAAAAAAAAAGAAGCTAGAGTGAAAAAGTGTGAAAATAGTCAGAGTAAAAAAAGTCTGAAAAATGTCTGAGTAAAAAAGTAAAAAAAAAAGAAGTACGAGTAAAAAAGTGTGAAAATAGTCAGAGTAAAAAAAGTCTGAAAAATGTCTGAGTAAAAATGTCCGAGTAAAAAAGTAAAAAAAAAAGAAGTACGAGTAAAAAAAGTCTGAAAAATGTCTGAGTAAAAAAGTCTGAAAAATGTCCGAGTAAAAAAGTAAAAAAAAAAGAAGCTAGAGTGAAAAAGTGTGAAAATAGTCAGAGTAAAAAAAGTCTGAAAAATGTCTGAGTGAAAAAGTCTAAAAAATGTCTGAGTAAAAATTCTGAAAAAAGTCAGAGTAAAAAAAGTCTGAAAAAAGTCAGAGTAAAAAAAGTCTGAAAAAAGTCTGAGTGAAAAAGTCTCAAATATGTCTGAGTAAAAAAAGTAAAAAAAAAAAAAAGAAGTCTGAAAAATGTCTGAGTAAAAATGTCTGGAAAAATCTCCGAGTAAAAAAAGTCTGAAAAAAGTCAGAGTGAAAAAGTCTGAAAAATGTCTGCGTAAAAAAAGTAAAAAAAAAAAAAAAGAAGTCTGAAAAATGTCCGAGTAATAAAAGTCTGAAAAATGTCAGAGTAAAAAAGTATAAAAAAAAGATTTCTGAAAAATGTCTGAGTAAAAATGTCCGAGTAAAAACAGTCTGAAAAATGTCCGAGTAAAAAAGTAAAAAAAAAGGAATGGTAAAGGATGCTCCAGTGTTTCCACTGCTAAGGAAGCAGTGAATCTCTTTTCCTTTGGTAAAGGATGCTCCAGTGTATCCTCTGCTAAAGGAGTTAAGAAAGGAAGCATTGAAGCTCCTTTCCTTTGGTAAAGGATGCTCCAGTGTTTCCACTGCTAAGGAAGCAGTGAATCTCTTTTCCTTTGGTAAAGGATGCTCCAGTGTATCCTCTGCTAAAGGAGTTAAGAAAGGAAGCATTGAAGCTACTTTCCTTTGGTAAAGGATGCTCCAGTGTTTCCTCTGCTAAAGGAGAAAAGAAAGGAAGCATTGCAGCTCCTTTCATTTGGTAAAGGATGCTCCAGTGTTTCCACTGCTAAGGAAGCAGTGAATCTCTTTTCCTTTGGTAAAGGATGCTCCAGTGTATCCTCTGCTGAAGGAGTTAAGAAAGGAAGCATTGAAGCTCCTTTCCTTTGGTAAAGGATGCTCCAGTGTTTCCTCTGCTAAAGGAGTTAAGAAAGGAAGCATTGAATCTCCTTTCCTTTGGTAAAGGATGCTCCAGTGTTTCCTCTGCTAAAGGAGGAAAGAAAGGAAGCATTGAAGCTCCTTTCCTTTGGTAAAGGATGCTCCAGTGTTTCCTCTGCTAAAGGAGATAAGAAAGGAAGCATTGAATCTCCTTTCCTTTGGTAAAGGATGCTCCAGTGTTTCCTCTGCTAAAGGAGTTAAGAAAGGAAGCATTGAATCTCCTTTCCTTTGGTAAAGGATGCTCCAGTGTTTCCTCTGCTAAAGGAGAAAAGAAAGGAAGCATTGAAGTTCCTTTCCTTTGGTAAAGGATGCTCCAGTGTTTCCACTGCTAAGGAAGCAGTGAATCTCCTTTCCTTTGGTAAAGGATGCTCCAGTGTTTCCTCTGCTAAAGGAGAAAAGAAAGGAAGCATTGAAGCTCCTTTCCTTTGGTAAAGGATGCTCCAGTGTTTCCACTGCCAAGGAAGCAGTGAATCTCTTTTCCTTTGGTAAAGGATGCTCCAGTGTATCCTCTGCTAAAGGAGTTAAGAAAGGAAGCATTGAAGCTACTTTCCTTTGGTAAAGGATGCTCCAGTGTTTCCTCTGCTAAAGGAGAAAAGAAAGGAAGCATTGAAGCTACTTTCCTTTGGTAAAGGATGCTCCAGTGTATCCTCTGCTAAAGGAGTTAAGAAAGGAAGCATTGAAGCTACTTTCCTTTGGTAAAGGATGCTCCAGTGTTTCCTCTGCTAAAGGAGTTAAGAAAGGAAGCATTGAATCTCCTTTCCTTTGGTAAAGGATGCTCCAGTGTTTCCTCTGCTAAAGGAGAAAAGAAAGGAAGCATTGAAGCTCCTTTCCTTTGGTAAAGGATGCTCCAGTGTTTCCACTGCTAAGGAAGCAGTGAATCTCTTTTCCTTTGGTAAAGGATGCTCCAGTGTATCCTCTGCTAAAGGAGAAAATAAAGGAAGCATTGAAGCTCCTTTCCTTTGGTAAAGGATGCTCCAGTGTTTCCACTGCTAAGGAAGCAGTGAATCTCTTTTCCTTTGGTAAAGGATGCTCCAGTGTATCCTCTGCTAAAGGAGAAAATAAAGGAAGCATTGAAGCTCCTTTCCTTTGGTAAAGGATGCTCCAGTGTTTCCACTGCTAAGGAAGCAGTGAATCTCTTTTCCTTTGGTAAAGGATGCTCCAGTGTATCCTCTGCTAAAGGAGTTAAGAAAGGAAGCATTGAAGCTACTTTCCTTTGGTAAAGGATGCTCCAGTGTTTCCTCTGCTAAAGGAGAAAAGAAAGGAAGCATTGCAGCTCCTTTCATTTGGTAAAGGATACTCCAGTGTTTCCACTGCTAAGGAAGCAGTGAATCTCTTTTCCTTTGGTAAAGGATGCTCCAGTGTATCCTCTGCTAAAGGAGTTAAGAAAGGAAGCATTGAAGCTCCTTTCCTTTGGTAAAGGATGCTCCAGTGTTTCCTCTGCTAAGGAGATAAGAAAGGAAGCATTGAATCTCCTTTCCTTTGGTAAAGGATGCTCCAGTGTTTCAACTGCTAAGGAGAAAGAAAGGAAGCATTGAATCTCCTTTCCTTTGGTAAAGGATGCTCCAGTGTTTCCTCTGCTAAAGGAGTAAGAAAGGAAGCATTGAAGCTCCTTTCCTTTGGTAAAGGATGCTCCAGTGTTTCCTCTGCTAAAGGAGTTAAGAAAGGAAGCATTGAATCTCCTTTCCTTTGGTAAAGGATGCTCCAGTGTTTCCTCTGCTAAAGGAGTTAAGAAAGGAAGCATTGAAGCTCCTTTCCTTTGGTAAAGGATGCTCCAGTGTTTCCTCTGCTAAAGGAGTTAAGAAAGGAAGCATTGAATCTCCTTTCCTTTGGTAAAGGATGCTCCAGTGTTTCCTCTGCTAAAGGAGAAAAGAAAGGAAGCATTGAAGCTCCTTTCCTTTGGTAAAGGATGCTCCAGTGTTTCCAGTGCTAAGGAAGCAGTGAATCTCTTTTCCTTTGGTAAAGGATGCTCCAGTGTATCCTCTGCTAAAGGAGTTAAGAAAGGAAGCATTGAAGCTCCTTTCCTTTGGTAAAGGATGCTCCAGTGTTTCCTCTGCTAAGGAGTAAGAAGGAAGCATTGAATCTCTTTCCTTTGGTAAAGGATGCTCCAGTGTTTCCTCTGCTAAAGGAGTAAGAAAGGAAGCATTGAAGCTCCTTTCCTTTGGTAAAGGATGCTCCAGTGTTTCCACTGCTAAGGAAGCAGTGAATCTCTTTTCCTTTGGTAAAGGATGCTCCAGTGTTTCCTCTGCTAAAGGAGTTAAGAAAGGAAGCATTGAAGCTCCTTTCCTTTGGTAAAGGATGCTCCAGTGTTTCCTCTGCTAAAGGAGAAAGAAAGGAAGCATTGAAGCTCCTTTCCTTTGGTAAAGGATGCTCCAGTGTTTCCTCTGCTAAAGGAGTTAAGAAAGGAAGCATTGAATCTCCTTTCCTTTGGTAAAGGATGCTCCAGTGTTTCCTCTGCTAAAGGAGAAAAGAAAGGAAGCATTGAAGCTCCTTTCCTTTGGTAAAGGATGCTCCAGTGTTTCCACTGCTAAGGAAGCAGTGAATCTCTTTTCCTTTGGTAAAGGATGCTCCAGTGTATCCTCTGCTAAAGGAGAAAAGAAAGGAAGCATTGAAGCTCCTTTCCTTTGGTAAAGGATGCTCCAGTGTTTCCACTGCTAAGGAAGCAGTGAATCTCTTTTCCTTTGGTAAAGGATGCTCCAGTGTATCCTCTGCTAAAGGAGTTAAGAAAGGAAGCATTGAAGCTACTTTCCTTTGGTAAAGGATGCTCCAGTGTTTCCTCTGCTAAAGGAGAAAAGAAAGGAAGCATTGCAGCTCCTTTCCTTTGGTAAAGGATGCTCCAGTGTTTCCACTGCTAAGGAAGCAGTGAATCTCTTTCCTTTGGTAAAGGATGCTCCAGTGTTTCCTCTGCTAAAGGAGTTAAGAAAGGAAGCATTGAATCTCCTTTCCTTTGGTAAAGGATGCTCCAGTGTTTCCTCTGCTAAAGGAGAAAAGAAAGGAAGCATTGAAGCTCCTTTCCTTTGGTAAAGGATGCTCCAGTGTTTCCACTGCTAAGGAAGCAGTGAATCTCTTTTCCTTTGGTAAAGGATGCTCCAGTGTATCCTCTGCTAAAGGAGATAAGAAAGGAAGCATTGAAGCTCCTTTCCTTTGGTAAAGGATGCTCCAGTGTTTCCACTGCTAAGGAAGCAGTGAATCTCTTTTCCTTTGGTAAAGGATGCTCCAGTGTATCCTCTGCTAAAGGAGTTAAGAAAGGAAGCATTGAAGCTCCTTTCCTTTGGTAAAGGATGCTCCAGTGTTTCCTCTGCTAAAGGAGATAAGAAAGGAAGCATTGAATCTCCTTTCCTTTGGTAAAGGATGCTCCAGTGTTTCCTCTGCTAAAGGAGATAAGAAAGGAAGCATTGAAGCTCCTTTCCTTTGGTAAAGGATGCTCCAGTGTTTCCACTGCTAAGGAAGCAGTGAATCTCCTTTCCTTTGGTAAAGGATGCTCCAGTGTTTCCTCTGCTAAAGGAGAAAAGAAAGGAAGCATTGAAGCTCCTTTCCTTTGGTAAAGGATGCTCCAGTGTTTCCACTGCTAAGGAAGCAGTGAATCTCTTTTCCTTTGGTAAAGGATGCTCCAGTGTATCCTCTGCTAAAGGAGAAAAGAAAGGAAGCATTGAAGCTCCTTTCCTTTGGTAAAGGATGCTCCAGTGTTTCCACTGCTAAGGAAGCAGTGAATCTCTTTTCCTTTGGTAAAGGATGCTCCAGTGTATCCTCTGCTAAAGGAGAAAAGAAAGGAAGCATTGAAGCTCCTTTCCTTTGGTAAAGGATGCTCCAGTGTTTCCACTGCTAAGGAAGCAGTGAATCTCTTTTCCTTTGGTAAAGGATGCTCCAGTGTATCCTCTGCTAAAGGAGTTAAGAAAGGAAGCATTGAAGCTCCTTTCCTTTGGTAAAGGATGCTCCAGTGTTTCCTCTGCTAAGGAGATAAGAAAGGAAGCATTGAATCTCCTTTCCTTTGGTAAAGGATGCTCCAGTGTTTCCTCTGCTAAAGGAGAAAAGAAAGGAAGCATTGAAGCTCCTTTCCTTTGGTAAAGGATGCTCCAGTGTTTCCACTGCTAAGGAAGCAGTGAATCTCCTTTCCTTTGGTAAAGGATGCTCCAGTGTATCCTCTGCTAAAGGAGTTAAGAAAGGAAGCATTGAAGCTCCTTTCCTTTGGTAAAGGATGCTCCAGTGTTTCCTCTGCTAAAGGAGAAAAGAAAGGAAGCATTGAAGCTCCTTTCCTTTGGTAAAGGATGCTCCAGTGTTTCCTCTGCTAAAGGAGGTAAGAAAGGAAGCATTGAAGCTCCTTTCCTTTGGTAAAGGATGCTCCAGTGTTTCCTCTGCTAAAGGAGATAAGAAAGGAAGCATTGAAGCTCCTTTCCTTTGGTAAAGGATGCTCCAGTGTTTCCACTGCTAAGGAAGCAGTGAATCTCCTTTCCTTTGGTAAAGGATGCTCCAGTGTTTCCTCTGCTAAAGGAGTTAAGAAAGGAAGCATTGAAGCTCCTTTCCTTTGGTAAAGGATGCTCCAGTGTTTCCTCTGCTAAAGGAGAAAAGAAAGGAAGCATTGAAGCTCCTTTCCTTTGGTAAAGGATGCTCCAGTGTTTCCACTGCTAAGAGAAGCAGTGAATCTCCTTTCCTTTGGTAAAGGATGCTCCAGTGTATCCTCTGCTAAAGGAGAAAAGAAAGGAAGCATTGAAGCTCCTTTCCTTTGGTAAAGGATGCTCCAGTGTTTCCACTGCTAAGGAAGCAGTGAATCTCTTTTCCTTTGGTAAAGGATGCTCCAGTGTATCCTCTGCTAAAGGAGAAAAGAAAGGAAGCATTGAAGCTCCTTTCCTTTGGTAAAGGATGCTCCAGTGTTTCCACTGCTAAGGAAGCAGTGAATCTCTTTTCCTTTGGTAAAGGATGCTCCAGTGTATCCTCTGCTAAAGGAGTTAAGAAAGGAAGCATTGAAGCTACTTTCCTTTGGTAAAGGATGCTCCAGTGTTTCCTCTGCTAAAGGAGAAAAGAAAGGAAGCATTGCAGCTCCTTTCATTTGGTAAAGGATACTCCAGTGTTTCCACTGCTAAGGAAGCAGTGAATCTCTTTTCCTTTGGTAAAGGATGCTCCAGTGTATCCTCTGCTAAAGGAGTTAAGAAAGGAAGCATTGAAGCTCCTTTCCTTTGGTAAAGGATGCTCCAGTGTTTCCTCTGCTAAAGGAGTTAAGAAAGGAAGCATTGAATCTCCTTTCCTTTGGTAAAGGATGCTCCAGTGTTTCCTCTGCTAAAGGAGAAAAGAAAGGAAGCATTGAAGCTCCTTTCCTTTGGTAAAGGATGCTCCAGTGTTTCCACTGCTAAGGAAGCAGTGAATCTCTTTTCCTTTGGTAAAGGATGCTCCAGTGTATCCTCTGCTAATGGAGTTAAGAAAGGAAGCATTGAAGCTCCTTTCCTTTGGTAAAGGATGCTCCAGTGTTTCCACTGCTAAGGAAGCAGTGAATCTCTTTTCCTTTGGTAAAGGATGCTCCAGTGTATCCTCTGCTAAAGGAGTTAAGAAAGGAAGCATTGAAGCTACTTTCCTTTGGTAAAGGATGCTCCAGTGTTTCCTCTGCTAAAGGAGAAAAGAAAGGAAGCATTGAAGCTCCTTTCCTTTGGTAAAGGATGCTCCAGTGTTTCCTCTGCTAAAGGAGTTAAGAAAGGAAGCATTGAATCTCCTTTCCTTTGGTAAAGGATGCTCCAGTGTTTCCTCTGCTAAAGGAGAAAAGAAAGGAAGCATTGAAGCTCCTTTCCTTTGGTAAAGGATGCTCCAGTGTTTCCTCTGCTAAAGGAGAAAAGAAAGGAAGCATTGAATCTCCTTTCCTTTGGTAAAGGATGCTCCAGTGTATCCTCTGCTAAAGGAGAAAAGAAAGGAAGCATTGAAGCTCCTTTCCTTTGGTAAAGGATGCTCCAGTGTTTCCACTGCTAAGGAAGCAGTGAATCTCTTTTCCTTTGGTAAAGGATGCTCCAGTGTATCCTCTGCTAAAGGAGATAAGAAAGGAAGCATTGAAGCTCCTTTCCTTTGGTAAAGGATGCTCCAGTGTTTCCACTGCTAAGGAAGCAGTGAATCTCTTTTCCTTTGGTAAAGGATGCTCCAGTGTATCCTCTGCTAAAGGAGTTAAGAAAGGAAGCATTGAAGCTCCTTTCCTTTGGTAAAGGATGCTCCAGTGTTTCCTCTGCTAAAGGAGAAAAGAAAGGAAGCATTGAAGCTCCTTTCCTTTGGTAAAGGATGCTCCAGTGTTTCCTCTGCTAAAGGAGAAAAGAAAGGAAGCATTGAAGCTCCTTTCCTTTGGTAAAGGATGCTCCAGTGTTTCCACTGCTAAGGAAGCAGTGAATCTCTTTCCTTTGGTAAAGGATGCTCCAGTGTATCCTCTGCTAAAGGAGTTAAGAAAGGAAGCATTGAAGCTCCTTTCCTTTGGTAAAGGATGCTCCAGTGTTTCCTCTGCTAAAGGAGTTAAGAAAGGAAGCATTGAATCTCCTTTCCTTTGGTAAAGGATGCTCCAGTGTTTCCTCTGCTAAAGGAGTAAAGAAAGGAAGCATTGAAGCTCCTTTCCTTTGGTAAAGGATGCTCCAGTGTTTCCACTGCTAAGGAAGCAGTGAATCTCTTTTCCTTTGGTAAAGGATGCTCCAGTGTATCCTCTGCTAAAGGAGTTAAGAAAGGAAGCATTGAAGCTCCTTTCCTTTGGTAAAGGATGCTCCAGTGTTTCCACTGCTAAGGAAGCAGTGAATCTCTTTTCCTTTGGTAAAGGATGCTCCAGTGTATCCTCTGCTAAAGGAGTTAAGAAAGGAAGCATTGAAGCTACTTTCCTTTGGTAAAGGATGCTCCAGTGTTTCCTCTGCTAAAGGAGAAAAGAAAGGAAGCATTGCAGCTCCTTTCCTTTGGTAAAGGATGCTCCAGTGTTTCCACTGCTAAGGAAGCAGTGAATCTCTTTTCCTTTGGTAAAGGATGCTCCAGTGTATCCTCTGCTAAAGGAGTTAAGAAAGGAAGCATTGAAGCTCCTTTCCTTTGGTAAAGGATGCTCCAGTGTTTCCTCTGCTAAAGGAGTTAAGAAAGGAAGCATTGAATCTCCTTTCCTTTGGTAAAGGATGCTCCAGTGTTTCCTCTGCTAAAGGAGAAAAGAAAGGAAGCATTGAAGCTCCTTTCCTTTGGTAAAGGATGCTCCAGTGTTTCCTCTGCTAAAGGAGTTAAGAAAGGAAGCATTGAATCTCCTTTCCTTTGGTAAAGGATGCTCCAGTGTTTCCTCTGCTAGTAGATAAGAAAGGAAGCATTGAATCTCCTTTCCTTTGGTAAAGGATGCTCCAGTGTTTCCACTGCTAAGGAAGCAGTGAATCTCCTTTCCTTTGGTAAAGGATGCTCCAGTGTTTCCTCTGCTAAAGGAGTTAAGAAAGGAAGCATTGAAGCTCCTTTCCTTTGGTAAAGGATGCTCCAGTGTTTCCTCTGCTAAAGGAGTTAAGAAAGGAAGCATTGAATCTCCTTTCCTTTGGTAAAGGATGCTCCAGTGTTTCCTCTGCTAAAGGAGAAAAGAAAGGAAGCATTGAAGCTCCTTTCCTTTGGTAAAGGATGCTCCAGTGTTTCCACTGCTAAGGAAGCAGTGAATCTCTTTTCCTTTGGTAAAGGATGCTCCAGTGTATCCTCTGCTAAAGGAGTTAAGAAAGGAAGCATTGAAGCTCCTTTCCTTTGGTAAAGGATGCTCCAGTGTTTCCTCTGCTAAGGAGAAAAGAAAGGAAGCATTGATCTCCTTTCCTTTGGTAAAGGATGCTCCAGTGTTTCCACTGCTAAGGAAGCAGTGAATCTCTTTTCCTTTGGTAAAGGATGCTCCAGTGTATCCTCTGCTAAAGGAGAAAAGAAAGGAAGCATTGAAGCTCCTTTCCTTTGGTAAAGGATGCTCCAGTGTTTCCACTGCTAAGGAAGCAGTGAATCTCTTTTCCTTTGGTAAAGGATGCTCCAGTGTATCCTCTGCTAAAGGAGAAAAGAAAGGAAGCATTGAAGCTCCTTTCCTTTGGTAAAGGATGCTCCAGTGTTTCCACTGCTAAGGAAGCAGTGAATCTCTTTTCCTTTGGTAAAGGATGCTCCAGTGTTTCCTCTGCTAAAGGAGAAAAGAAAGGAAGCATTGCAGCTCCTTTCCTTTGGTAAAGGATGCTCCAGTGTTTCCTCTGCTAAAGGAGTTAAGAAAGGAAGCATTGAAGCTCCTTTCCTTTGGTAAAGGATGCTCCAGTGTTTCCTCTGCTAAAGGAGAAAAGAAAGGAAGCATTGCAGCTCCTTTCCTTTGGTAAAGGATGCTCCAGTGTTTCCACTGCTAAGGAAGCAGTGAATCTCTTTTCCTTTGGTAAAGGATGCTCCAGTGTATCCTCTGCTAAAGGAGTTAAGAAAGGAAGCATTGAAGCTCCTTTCCTTTGGTAAAGGATGCTCCAGTGTTTCCTCTGCTAAGGAGTAAGAAAGGAAGCATTGAATCTCCTTTCCTTTGGTAAAGGATGCTCCAGTGTTTCCTCTGCTAAAGGAGTAAAGAAAGGAAGCATTGAAGCTCCTTTCCTTTGGTAAAGGATGCTCCAGTGTTTCCACTGCTAAGGAAGCAGTGGAATCTCCTTTCCTTTGGTAAAGGATGCTCCAGTGTATCCTCTGCTAAGGAGATAAGAAAGGAAGCATTGAAGCTCCTTTCCTTTGGTAAAGGATGCTCCAGTGTTTCCACTGCTAAGGAAGCAGTGAATCTCTTTTCCTTTGGTAAAGGATGCTCCAGTGTATCCTCTGCTAAAGGAGTTAAGAAAGGAAGCATTGAAGCTCCTTTCCTTTGGTAAAGGATGCTCCAGTGTTTTTTTCCACTGCTAAGGTAAGAAGGAAGCATTTTGTAAGACTCCTCTT
>CAKAOJ020001852.1:0-25788 GCA_916701645.2 Sebastolobus alascanus
AAAAATGTCCGAGTAAAAAAAAAAAAAAAAGAAGTCTGAAAAATGTCTGAGTAAAAAAAGTCTGAAAAAAGTCCGAGTAAAAAAGTAAAAAAAAAAGTACAAGTAAAAAAAGTGTGAAAAAGTCAGAGTAAAAAAAATGTGAAAAAAGTCAGAGTAAAAAATAAAAAAAAAAAAAGTACGATTAAAAAAAGTCTGAAAAAGTCAGATTAAAAAAAGTCTGAAAAATGTCTGAGTGAAAAAGTCTGAAAAATGTCTGAGTAAAAAAAGTAAAAAAAAAAAGATGTCGGAGTAAAAATGTCTGGAAAAATGTCCGAGTCAAAAAAGTCTAAAAAATGTCTGAGTGAAAAAGTCTAAAAAAATGTCCGAGTACAAAAACATAAAAAAAGAAGTCGGAAAATGTCTGAGTAAAAAAGTAAAAAAAAAGAAGTCCGAGTAAAAAAGTGTGAAAAAAATCAGAGTAAAAAAAGTCTGAAAAACGTCTGAATGAAAAAGTCTGAAAAAAGTCAGAGTAAAAAGTCAAAAAAAAAAAAATTTAGAAAAAAAAGTGTTAAAAAAAGTGTGAAAAAAGTCAGAGTAAAAAAAGTCAAAAAAATGTCTGAGTAATAAAAGTCTGAAAAATGCCTGAAAAATGTCTGAGTAAAATGTCTGGAAAAATCTCTGAGTAAAAAAAGTGTGAAAAATGTAGAGTGAAAAAGTCTGAAAAATGTCTGAGTAAAAAAGTAAAAAAAAAAGAAGTCTGAGTAAAAAAAAGTGTGAAAAAATTCACAGTAAAAAAGTTTGAAAAATGTCTGAGTAAAAATGTCCGAGTAAAAAAGTAAAAAAAAAAGAAGTATGAGTAAAAAAGTGTAAAAACTGTCAGAGTAAAAAAAGTCTGAAAAATGTCTGAGTGAAAAAGTCTGAAAAATGTCTGAGTAAAAAAGTCTGAAAAATGTCTGAGTAAAAAAGTAAAAAAAAAAGAAGTCCGAGTAAAAAAAGTCTGAAAAATGTCTGAGTAAAAAAGTAAAAAAAAAGAAGTACAAGTAAAAAAAATCTGAAAAAAGTCAGAGTAAAAAAAGTCTGAAAAATGTCTGAGTGAAAAAGTCTGAAAAATGTCTGAGTAAAAAAAGTAAAAAAAAAAGATGTCGGAGTAAAAATGTCTGGGAAAAAACTCCGAGTCAAAAAAGTCTAAAAAATGTCTGAGTGAAAAAGTCTGAAAAATGTCTGAGTAAAAAAAATATAAAAAAAAAGATTTCTGAAAAATATCTGAGTAAAAATGTCCGAGTAAAAAAAGTCTGAAAAAAGTCACGGTAAAAAAGTGTGAAAAAATTTACAGTAAAAAAGTCTGAAAAATGTCTGAGTAAAAATGTCCGAGTAAAAAAGTAAAAAAAAAAGAAGCTAGAGTGAAAAGTGTGAAAATAGTCAGAGTAAAAAAAGTCTGAAAAATGTCTGAGTGAAAAAGTCTGAAAAATGTGAGTAAAAAAGTCTAAAAAAATGTCCGAGTACAAAAGCATAAAAAAAAGAAGTCTGAAAAATGTCGGAGTAAAAATGTCTGGAAAAATCTCTCAGTAAAAAAAGTCTGAAAAATGTCTGAGTTAAAAAGTCTAAAAAATGTCCGAGTAAAAAATTCAAAAAAAAGAAGTACGAGTAAAAAAAGTCTGAAAAAAGTCAGAGTAAAAAAAGTCTGAAAAATGTCTGAGTGAAAAAGTCTGAAAAATGTCCAAGTAAAAAAGTGTGAAAAATATCCGACTAAAAAAAGTGTGAAAAAGTCAGAGTAAAAAAGTCTAAAAAAAATGTCCGAGTAAAAAAGTGTGAAAAATGTCCGAGTAAAAAAGTGTGAAAAAAGTCAGAGTAAAAAATAAAAAAAAAAGAAGTCTGAAAAATGTCTGAGAAAAAAAAGTCTAAAAAAATGTCCGAGTACAAAAGCATAAAAAAAGAAGTCTGAAAAATGTCTGTGTAAAAAAGTCAAAAAAAAAAAAAATTTAGAAAAAAAAGTGTTAAAAAAAGTGTGAAAAAAGTCAGAGTAAAAAAAGTAAAAAAAATGTCTGAGTAATAAAATTCTGAAAAATGCCTAAAAAATGTTTGAGTAAAATGTCTGGAAAAATCTCTGAGTAAAAAAAGTCTGAAAAATGTATGAGTGAAAAAGTCTGAAAAATGTCTGAGTAAAAAAGTAAAAAAAAAGAAGTCCGAGAAAAAAAAGTGTGAAAAAAGTCAGAGTAAAAAAAGTCTGAAAAATGTCCGAGTAAAAAAGTAAAAAAAAAAGATGTCGGAGTAAAAAAGTCTGAAAAATGTCTGAGTGAAAAAGTCTGAAAAATGTCTGAGTAAAAAAAGTGTGAAAAAAGTCAGAGTAAAAAAGTGTGAAAAAGTCAGAGTAAAAAAGTTTGAAAAATGTCTGAGTAAAAATGTCCGAGTAAAAAAGAAAAAAAAAAAGAAGTATGAGAAAAAAAGTGTAAAAATTGTCAGAGTAAAAAAAGTCTGAAAAATGTCCGAGTAAAAATGTCCGAGAAAAAAAAGTAAAAAAAAAAGAAGTCCGTGTAAAAAAAGTGTGAAAAATGTCTGAGTAAAAAAGAAAAAAAAAAAGAAGTACGAGTAAAAAAAATCTGAAAAAAGTCAGAGTAAAAAAAGTCTGAAAAATGTCTGAGTGAAAAAGTCTGAAAAATGTCTGAGTAAAAAAAGTTAAAAAAAAAAGATGTCGGATTAAAAATGTCTGGAAAAATCTCCGAGTCAAAAAAGTCTGAAAAAAGTCAGAGAAAAAAAGTGTGAAAAAAGTCACAGTAAAAAAGTCTGAAAAATGTCTGAGTAAAAATGTCCGAGTAAAAAAGTAAAAAAAAAGAAGCTAGAGTGAAAAAGTGTGAAAATAGTCAGAGAAAAAAAAAGTCTGAAAAATGTCTGAGTGAAAAAGTCTGAAAAATGTCTGAGTAAAAAAGTAAAAAAAAAAGAAGTACGAGTAAAAAAGTGTGAAAATAGTCAGAGTAAAAAAAGTCTGAAAAATGTCTGAGTAAAAATGTCCGAGTAAAAAAGTAAAAAAAAAAGAAGTACGAGTAAAAAAAGTCTGAAAAAAGTCAGGCAAAAAAAGTCTGAAAAATGTCCGAGTAAAAAAGTAAAAAAAAAAAGAAGTACGAGTAAAAAATGTCTGAAAAATGTCTGAGTGAAAAAGTCTGAAAAATGTCTGAGTAAAAAAAGTAAAAAAAAAAAAGTCAGATTAAAAAAGTTTGAAAAAATTCAAAGTAAAAAGTGTGCAAAATGTCTGAGTCATTGTTATATCACATGCAATAAATCTATATTTATTCCCTTTTCTTTGGGGGAATATTTATAATCTACTATGGCATCACTTCCCCCCTTACGATGTCATGTCGGGTCTAAATCGCCAAAGAATTTTAACTATTCATATCTTTGTGCACTTTGTAATAAATCATTTTCAATTCATACAAGTCTCTCCTGATTGAAATGTATTTATCCTTATACAGAGTTTGAAGGAAGACTGGTTGTCGTATAGGCGGACTGTCATTGTGCTTCCATCTATCTGCTTGCAGCCGTTTTTGTGAACGGGGATTATTATTGTAAATTGTGCACTTCGATATTTATTAAACGGCCACACTATAATGTAATTGTGAGGTGTTTAAATGCATGTCCTGTTTCCCTTTTAGTGTTGGTCGTCCCAACAGTAAGCACGCTGCGGGTCCGAGTGTAACCTTAATGAATTAAAGGTACGGTATATTGGTTTTATAATTATGAAAACATGGTTTTTAAAATGTGTATGAATTAATGTATTGTTGTCTAATTGTATGTTTATTTTTATAGGACTGTCTTCATGTGTGGTATTGACTGTCACTCTTTTTTCCCACATTGTTTAGAGTAACGGGCCTTTTTATTTTCTTTCTTGTTTTCTTTGTTTATTTTTAGTATTATTATTTTTATTATTACTGGGAATAGTGCAATAGTGTTGACGGGCATATGTGCAATAATTCTGATGGCGTGTGAAATCTTAGAGTCATATCAGAACCAGGTGGAAGTTATAAGGCTCCAGATAAGCTTAGAGACCCCTTCTGGTGTAATCATAACCTGACGTTGGTTGCAGTGTCATCCACCTATCAGTTCCTGGGTGGAATATATATATACGATTTGTGGTTCTTGAGAGTGTGCAGTGATATTTCCCTTAAGGAATCATATTTGTGTTTAACTGTGTGGTTGGGTCCTAAAGTTTACTGTAGCCATTGACAGATTCCTGGGTATTTTGCTATCTAGATCAAGTGATTGTGCAGTGCCCGGTCCACCGTACCTATTCAAGGTTGCATTGTGCATTTCTAAGTTGCCTTTCCTTTTTTTAGAATGTTTTTAAAATGCAAATTGTATAAATAAATTATATATATTCTTTGAACTGCCAGCCTCTCGTCCCGTTTATTCTGGACACTTACCTGTGTATAAGGTGCACTAGACTGGAAATTGATAGTTACAGTACTAAGTACAATTTCCAATACTACAGTATGTTAAAATCCTGAAGGCTCTACAGTCTGAGAGAGCCTTTTTCAAGGAACAGCTGACTGACGTCAAAGCCAAGAGCAAGGAGAAGGATGAAACCATCGGCTTTCTTCAGCAACGTCTTGCTGAAGAACACAACAAGAACACATTGTCTGGAAAATCTCCGAGTAAAAAAAGTCTGAAAAATGTCTGAGTAAAAAAGTCTGAAAAATGTCTGAGTGAAAATGTAAAAAAAAAAAGATGTCTGAAAAATGTCCGAGTAATAAAATTCTGAAAAATGTCCGAGTAAAAAAAGTCTGAAAAATGTCCGAGTAAAAAGGTCAAAAAGAAAGAAGTCCGAGTAAAAAAGTGTGAAAATAGTCAGAGTAAAAAAAGTCTGAAAAATGTCTGAGTGAAAAAGTAAAAAAAAAAGAAGTCTGAAAAATGTCCGAGTAATAAAAGTCTGAAAAATAATGAAGTCTGAAAAATGTCTGAGTGAAAAAGTAAAAAAAAAAGAAGTCTGAAAAATGTCCGAGTAAAAAAGTATAAAAATAATGAAGTCTGAAAAATGTCTGAGTAAAAAAAGTCTGAAAAATGTCCGAGTAAAAAGGTCAAAAAGAAAGAAGTCCGAGTAAGAATGTGTGAAAATAGTCAGAGTAAAAAAAGTCTGAAAAATGTTTGAGTAAAAAAGTAAGAAAAAAAGAAGTCAGAGTAAAAAAGTGTGAAAAAAGTCAGAGTAAAAAAAATCTGAAAAATGTCTGAATGAAAAAGTGTGAAAAAAGTCAGAGTAAAAAAAGTCTGAAAAATGTCTGAATGAAAAAATCTGAAAAATGTCTGAGTTAAAAAAAGTCTGAAAAAAGTCAGAGTAAAAAAAGTCTGAAAAAAGTCTGAGTGAAAAAGTCTCAAATATGTCTGAGTAAAAAAAGTAAAAAAAAAAAAAAAAAGTCTGAAAAATGTCTGAGTAAAAATGTCTGGAAAAATCTCAGAGTAAAAAAGTCTGAAAAAAGTCAGAGTGAAAAAGTCTGAAAAATGTCTGCGTAAAAAAAGTAAAAAAAAAAAAAAGAAGTCTGAAAAATGTCCGAGTAATAAAAGTCTGAAAAATGTCAGAGTAAAAAAGTATAAAAAAAAAGATTTCTGAAAAAAGTCTGAGTAAAAATGTCCGAGTAAAAACAGTCTGAAAAATGTCTGAGTAAAAAAGTAAAAAAAAAAGATGTCAGAGTAAAAAAAGTCTGAAAAAAGTCAGTGAAAAAGTCTAAAAAATGTCTGAGTAAAAAAGTCTAAAACAATGTCCGAGCAAAAAAGTACAAAAAAAAGAAGTCTAAGAAATGTCTGAGTAAAAAAAACTGGAAAAATCTCAGAGTAAAAAAAGTGTGAAAAAAGTCAGAGTAAAAAAAGTCTGAAAAATGTCCGAGTGAAAAAGTAAAAAAAAAAGATGTCGGAGTAAAAAAGTATGAAAAATGTCTGAGTGAAAACGTCTGAAAAATGTCTGAGTAAAAAAGTCTAAAAAAATGTCGAGTACAAAAGTATAAAAAAAAGAAGTCTGAAAAATGTCTGAGTAAAAATGTCTGGAAAAATCTCCGAGTAAAAAAAGTCAGAGTAAAAAAAGTCTGAAAAATGTCTGAGTGAAAAAGTCTGAAAAATGTCTGAGTAAAAAAGTAAAAAAAAAAAAAGTCAGAGTAAAAAAGTGTGAAAAAAGTCAGAGTAAAAAAGTCTGAAAAATGTCTGAGTAAAAATATCCGAGTAAAAAAGTAAAAAAAAAAGAAGTACGAGTAAAAAAGTATGAAAAATGTCTGAGTGAAAACGTCTGAAAAATGTCCGAGTAAAAAAGTCTAAAAAAATATCCGAGTACAAAAGTATAAAAAAAAGAAGTCTGAAAAATGTCTGAGTAAAAATGTCTGGAAAAATCTCTGATTAAAAAAAGTCAGAGTAAAAAAAGTCTGAAAAATGTCTGAGTGAAAAAGTCTGAAAAATGTCTGAGTAGAAAAGTAAAAAAAAACAAATTCAGAGTAAAAAAGTGTGAAAAAAGTCAGAGTAAAAAAGTCTGAAAAATGTCTGAGTAAAAATGTCCGAGTAAAAAAGTAAAAAAAAAAGAAGTACGAGTAAAAAAGTGTGAAAATAGTCAGAGTAAAAAAGTCTAAAAAAATGTCCGAGTACAAAAGCATAAAAAAAAGAAGTCTGAAAAATGTCGGAGTAAAAATGTCTGAAAAAATCTCTGAGTAAAAAAAGTCTGAAAAATGTCTGAGTTAAAAAGTCTAAAAAATGTCAGAGTAAAAAAGTCAAAAAAAAGAAGTACGAGTAAAAAAAGTCTGAAAAAAGTCAGAGTAAAAAAAGTCTGAAAAATGTCTGAGTGAAAAAGTCTGAAAAATGTCTGAGTCATTGTTATATCACAGGCAATAAATCTATATTTATTCCCTTTTCTTTGGGGAATATTTCTAATCTACTATGGCATCACTTCCCCCCTTACGATGTCATGTCGGGTCTAAATCGCCAAAGACTTTTAACTATTCATACCTTTGTGCACTTTGTAATAAATCATTTTCAATTCATACAAGTCTCTCCTGATTGAAATGTATTTATCCTTATACAGAGTTTGAAGGAAGACTGGTTGTCGTATAGGCGGACTGTCATTGTGCTTCCATCTATCTGCTTGCAGCCGTTTTTGTGAACGGGGATTATTATTGTAAATTGTGCACTTCGATATTTATTAAACGGCCACACTATAATGTAATTGTGAGGTGTTTAAATGCATGTCCTGTTTCCCTTTTAGTGTTGGTCGTCCCAACAGTAAGCACGCTGCGGGTCCGAGTGTAACCTTAATGAATTAAAGGTACGGCATATTGGTTTTATAATTATGAAAACATGGTTTTTAAAATGTGTATGAATTAATGTATTGTTGTCTAATTGTATGTTTATTTTTATAGGACTGTCTTCATGTGTGGTATTGACTGTCACTGTTTTTTCCCACATTGTTTAGAGTAACGGGCCTTTTTATTTTCTTTCTTGTTTTCTTTGTTTATTTTTAGTATTATTATTTTTATTATTGTGATGGAATTTTCTACTATTCCTCTCTCCTTGGTCGAGAGGTCAGAGTGTCCCTCTGTTGACGTTATTGGGTTGGAGTCCTGTCTAGGAGCTCCACCATTATCTGTACAGCTGTGTCTGTAGTAGGGACCATGGAGCCAGTCGCTGTGGCAACCAGGGTCAGAGATGCCAGAGGAACCGAGTAAGTCAAAACATGATAAGGGGGTAAAACACTGAGCATCAGGGGGAAAGGGCAGAGTTGTGAGACCTTCACGCAGAGAGCACATCAATGGTGGAGACCTGACAATTGCTCCTTGATCAAGCTTCAATAAACCTTCTGTGTAAGACATCAGCAGCTTCCTTCCTGTTGACTGAGTTAACCTGAGGATTCAGAAATTCCACAACAAAGTGGCGTCACGAACAGGATCTCAAAACAACAACAGAAATGGTAAGTGCAAATTATCAGTTTTGCCTTACCATGTCTGTGTTTGACGAGATCAAAAAGAATCTGCAAATTTTAAAATTTAGCTTCAAAATAACGCTCCATTCTTAAGGGAGTAAAATAATAACAAGGTTGAGTAATTTCTGAAATTTGGAACATTTTGGAACAAACAGGAAAATTGTTAATGAATAACCGGGGAATGAAAATAAGGTTTACCACTGTGTTTATGGTAAAATGGTAATATTAAGAAGGTAATATTACACTTCCAGCAGGGTGGGTGGTGTCGAAGATAAAAATCTGTGCGTTTCGGTCAATTGGGACTACCGCAGTACCACCACAGGGGTGGTTGAGTTTCCGGGTCAAGCTTCGGGCAAGACTCGACCAGGGGGAGACTCCCATGAGGTCTGGTTCAGGGGAAAGACGTTTCCGGGGTAGTATTACTAGAACTACCTCGGCCAGACCAAGATTGGCGACTATCTCCTTCTGTGTCCAGAGGGAAACAGTGAAGCTCCGGGGGAGACCCCGGGAGCCGAGGGACGTTTATTGTTTGTGTACACGAGGCGTAGGGCTTGCGGAGCCCCGTCTTAAAAGAGTTAAGAACCAACACCGCTGCTGGAAGGGAAGGGATGAAAGGAGGAGAAGCTGTTGATGCTGATAAGTGTTATTGATGTGCATGCGCCCTTTTTGTATGTCTATGCTGTTGAATATTTGCTGCTACTTGTTTACTGAGGTGCAACTGCTTTGCTGGCTTATGCTGCTGAATTTTGCTGAATAACTGTATTAGAACAAGTGCTGAATAAAATGGGTGACCAAACGTCCAAAGCAGCAAAGGAACCAGAAAATTTAAACATAAGACCGACTTTAAAACAGCAAAGGGTTAAGAGGTCAAACCAGTCAAATGACCGAGAGAGTAAAAAAGCAGTAGAAAGAAGACAACATGTCTTTGATAAACACCATACTAACACCAAATCTCACATAAAGCCAGAAAATCCAACCACATTTTTTGAAAAGATGTATATGCCCTCTGGACCCGCTGGGATAGTGGGCAGACAGGCCGGATGGAGGTATGTAGCTCCGTTCACCGTATGGATGTGTGATTGGACGGATGGTGCATGGCCGCATGGAGGCTCACTTGAGGCAGAGAAACTCCAGCTGGCTGAGATAAATGGCCATGGCGACATTGGAAATCCAGAATGGGATTTTTCATACATGAGAAAGTGTGTGACGGTGTGAGAAAAAGTCGCTGCTCTGCAGAGCCGTGGTGGGAAAGTGAGTGAGAATGGCTATGAATGGGGTTTGGATGCATTCAGGAAAATGGTGGATGAATGCGTACCAATTATTGCAACATGTCACATGCCTCTGTTAGAGCTCATATTGCAGACCAGAGCGACTGAGATAGTGAGAATCAGACAGTGAAAAAATGTGCAAAGGCGATGGGTACGATAGGATTAAACGCCAAGGTAAAACTCTGTCCACTCAGTGTTTGTTGTCTGTTGACGGAAGCCAAAATCCCACTTTAAGAGCAATTGAATTGAATTTAACAAATTCACTGTTTCACTTTACCCCAAGATAATAATAAGGCAGAAGCTTCAGAGGCAGAGTTAGTAAGAAAGCAGACAGAAGAGTTGATGTATTTCGATCACTGCTGCAGTTGAAAGGGAGATACACGGAGAGGAGCAGAAGTGGAAGCCCTGCAAGAGTTAGCAGAGCATCTGGCTCAGAATTCATTGATGATCCACCCAGAGGGGCGAGGCCAAGAAACACACCAAGACACTGACACAGACACACACAGCTACAGGCTGCAGGGTTTGTGTCCAGAGTAAGGGGGAGAGGCTGAAGGATGGCTAATTCAGCCAACTCATTTACTAATTTTGTTGGGCCAATGCGTTATTATACGAAGGTGAATTATAACGTTATCATGATGTGTTCAAATGTAATCTTGCAGAATGTAGTTTTGGTGAAGAGACTTGAATAAATCCAGTTGTTTGAATGAGATGTGTTCACAGCGATATAAAATAGAAAATAGAGAGGGCTGTTTAACAGTAGCTCTAAGCAGCTTATAATACATACTTCAGATTACGAATGCCAAGATCCTGTAGAAAGCAACCAGAGATGGTAATTGTTGCAAGACTGACCAAGACAGTTTTGATGAATTTTTTATATGTTTTCTGTCAGTTTGAAAAAGTGCGTTTATAATGATCAGTGGGTAAAAATACTGTTTCTTTCAATAGTCTGGTGGCTTTGAGGAGAGCATATTAATTGTATGTTTTGTATATCTATGAATTATAACAATGTGCAACTCCCTGTTGATTTTATTTATTTTTTACCATAACCTGATGTTAAATCATAGGCCTACTTAATAATACATGTAGCTGAGTGTTGATTTATATAACCTTAACTTGATACAGGCTACAACAAGTTTTTAAAACAATTTAGAGATTGGCTAGATTTGTCAGAAGATCCCACGTTACCATTTAAGTAAATGGTAACACTGTTGAAGGCTCAGATGAATTGCACTAATTTTTGATCTCTGAAAAATGGGGAGAGAGGGGAAGAGATTTGCTTTGTAAACTTCATGCATCTATTCATTGCAGAGAGGGACGGATTATATTTAACTATTCCATAGGACAACGCCGTGCAGGCAATGCAGTTTTACAATCAACAGTTGATCAATTGTACTGCTGGACATTGCCAAATTTTCAGATGAGGGACACATTCACTGTGTCTAATATTCAGAAAATCGCAAAGATATCAGCAACCTGCGCTACATTGATGTCTGCTATGAGGCCTCTCTTACGTTGTGAATGCACAGCTGCTGTTAACCCTTCACAAGAATTAATTCAATTGGCTGGTACCCATTTAGACAAAAAAAGAAAAATTAGAATGCGAGCAAATTGTGTTTGTAGGCCCAAAGGGGAGCGCTCTTCCAATGCTGCTGACAGAGAGACAAAGTGAATTATTTGATGATAACGATTCTTGTCCTCTCATTGCAGTGGCAGTCACACATGGACATGAGGCTAGGGAACTTGGGAACATTGTGGCTCGGTGCCAGACATTGAGAGCCAGTAATGAGGGCTCTCCATCCCAAATGGTAACTACATTAGGTTATGATTTGTATATGATCAACATGCCAGCACGCATTGAGTTACCGGACAGCACCTTTATCGTGCAGCAGCTTCCCCTGGAGACAGAATATGGACCTCCGTCAGAACTCGCTGAGGTTCCAGCTATTTTGGGGGCTAGACATAAAAATCATGTGGGTTTTGTAAATTCGGCTCCGCCTCACTGAGTGACGCTTAAGGCTAATGCTAAGCTACCTATGATTCGCCAGAATTGAAGGAGTGATCCAGTCTCTGTTGGATCAGGATGTGCTTGTTTACACAAACAGCCCGTGTAACACACCCATTTTGCCAATTCCTAAGCCTGGTAGACCAGACGAATGGCTCTTCGTGCAAGATTTGCAAGCAATTAACAACATTGTGGTTCCAATGACTCCACTAGTCCCTGACACCAACTCCATCTTAGCTTCATTACCAGCAAACTCAAGGCACTACACAGTCATTGATCTATGTTCAGCTTTCTTTTCCATTCCACTGCACCCAGACAGCCAGTATCTGTTTGCGTTTACTTTTAAAGGTCGACAGCTGACCTGGCGAAGACTAGTCCAGCGGTACTCCCAATCCCCGAGCGTGTACGCAGCAGCGGTGAGACGCGATCTGGAAGATCTCGATCTGCCAGGAGGATCAAGCCTTCTTCAATATGCAGATGACCTTTTGGTGGCATCCCCATCATTAGGCGCTTTCGCTCCGACTCCATCTTGCTGCTCAAAAGACTGGCGGATTGTGGCCACAGAGCGTCACTCACCAAACTGCAGTTCTGCCTCCCTGAGGTCACGGATCTGGGACATGTGTTGAAGAACGGCCAGCGGTGTTATCGCCAGAAAGAGTGAGACTGTTGGTGGACATGTCCCCCGAGGATAAGAAAGAAATGCATTCATTCATTGGGATGGCTAATTATTGCAGGCATGGGTTTTTGAGTATGCAGCGTTGGACTCTGTTTTGCGAGCCGCTACATTGCAAACGGCTCCACCCATTGTGGAATGGACTGAAGCTATGTTAAAAGCTTTCCAGGATGTGAAAACGTGTTGTTACGGGCCCCCAGCTTTGGGCCTCCCGGACTACAACTTGCCGTTCCATCTACATGTGGATGAAAAGGAGATCTTTACTCCCGGTATCCTGGTGCAGAAACATGGCTCGCATTACCGTCCTGTTGCGTACTATTCGGCTCGTTTGGGGCCCCCGTGGTTTTGGGCATCCCAGGTTGTTTGAGAGCTGTGGCCTCTGTAGCTGTGATGATTGATAAAATAAGAACCCATAGTACTGGCTCATGACTGTGTAGTCCACGTTCCACATGCAGTTTTACACATTTTGAACCCGCCCCAAACACAACACATGACAGCAGCACGTCGCTCAGGTTATGATGCTATATTCTGCCCACCCCGACATTAAAAAAGCTCAGCCCCGCTAAACCCAGCCACTCTCCCCCCACTGATCGAGACCGACGATGATCAAACTGCGATACCGTTATTGCAACATGTTCCTCTCCAAGGTCAGACCTCCAGCAGACACCAACCCAAATTCAGATGTAATTTACTACACTGATGGCTCTGTTAGCAGACCATCTGACGTTACACGGTTGGTTCGCTATGCCATACTTAAATATTGATTTACTGAAATATAATGATCATACAAAAACGATAGAATTTGTTAATGTTATGTTTAGCTTGATTTTCTACCCGTTCATTTTAAAGCCAAGTAGAATAACAAAGGATAGTTTAACATTGATTGATAATATTTTCATTAAAGTAATTGATGGGAAGATAAAAAGTGGGTTTAGTGACTGATGTAAGTGATTATTTGCCTGTTTTTACAGTGTTGGAGTTAACAATAAGTCAAAATTTAGAACAAAGAAACAGAACAATTTGATTAGAATAAAATCACCAGAGGCAATTATAGCTTTTAAGACAGAACTCTTGAATTATGACTGGCAAGAAGTTTATGTAGATTATATTAATGAATCATATGAAGCATTTTAGAGACATTCTTGACAATTTATGACCGACATTGTCCATTGAAAGAGTATATCAAAAAAAAAATTCCTGGGAGTGATTATAGATCAGAAACTTTTTTGGGAATCCACTTATAGAATACATGAAACGGAAATTATCCAAACCCATCGTATTCTTTACAAAACAAAGGATCTGTTGAATAAGAAGTGTGTGTATATATTGTATTGCTCACTTATAATCCCGTAT
Organism: Sebastolobus alascanus; assembly: GCA_916701645.2. Taxonomy (NCBI): domain Eukaryota; kingdom Metazoa; phylum Chordata; class Actinopteri; order Perciformes; family Sebastidae; genus Sebastolobus; species Sebastolobus alascanus. The sequence goes on from CAKAOJ020001852.1 coordinate 13,212, forward strand.
ATGTCATATTGTGTTGAGGTTTGGGGAAATGTTAAAAAACAAATATAGACCCTATAATTAAAATCAAGAAAAGGCTATTCAAATAATACATAAAGCTTCTTAACGTGAAATACAAATCAATTATTCATAAGGTCAGGTATCTTAAAATTTTTGGGATATTGTGCATGTAAAGACATTAGAAATACTTTTTCGAGTTAGGAAAAAAAGCCTTCCTGTTAGTATTCAAAAACATTTAAATTAAGAGAAGGACATTAAAATTTAAAAGGGGGTTGTGTATTTTTGAAAAGAAAAAGTGAGAAACAATTTTAAAATATAGTCTCAGTTTTGAGAGTTAAATTATGGAACAGGCTTAGTGATGAGTTGACATTTTGTAGCTCTTGTTGAGCTTAAAAAAAGCCTTAAAATGTGAAATAAGTAAGGATTACAATTTAGAGTAAATTTTTTTTTTTTTCTTTCCTTTGTAATGCTGATATTCTGGTTATTTTATGGATTGTATAGGAGAGGCAACAATAACCCTTTGGGGGCTTCAGCCTATTCCTTTTTTCAGTTTTTGGGTATATGAACGTTGTTGTGTGAAATGGATACAGTGTTGGTTTATATTCACACAGATTGTAAAGTTTTGTTCTTTTTGATGTATGACCGAAACAAAACTATTAATTAATTAATTAATTCATTCATTCATTCATAGTGAATGACTGAGAAGTGATTAAAAAAAACATATTGATTTCTGTTAAAACAGAGTTTATGACCCATTAAAAAAATTACCATGAAAGCCATATCTGTCCTCGTTCTCCCCAATGTTTTAGCACATGTGGCACATGGACCTGCACATGTGGGAAAGGGGGGGATGAATGAGGTAATTTGTTCACAGTGGTTTGTGCCAGGCATCACACAGGTTCACAAACACTTGGAGAAAGGTGCACGACATGCCAACAAACCAGGAGAAAGAACAGTTCGAAAAACATGACCATCTACCGTCACCATCGGGCCCTTTTGTAAATATACAGATCGATTTTGTACGTATGCCAAATTCAAAAGTTTTCAAATACTTGTTGAAAACAACAGGTCTGAAATGGACTGACGAATTGTGTTGTACTCCATTCGCAGTACACAAAGTGCCACGACAGGGCGAAGCCCACACGGGTGCTCATGGGAAGAGCAATGTCAACAGGGTCAAGTCCCCGTTGACACCAAATAAAACTTCGCTGTTTGGACTGAGGAATCCCTGGTTGATTATGTTAAAGCACTAACAGAAGTTTTAAGAAGGTATCGATTACAGGGGGCAGAACGGCTCCCAAAACCCTCGGACGAGAGAAATTTACCCTTTTCAAATTTGGTGATAAAGTACTAATTAAGTTTTTGGGACAAGGTGTGTTCTCTGTTTGTCCCAGGTGGAAAGGCCCATCCCAGGTGCTTTTGGTGACCAAAACAGCGGTGAAGGTCAAAGGCAGAGCGGAATGGGTGCATGCTACGAGGTGAGAGCAGCACCTCGGCTGCTGCAGAGGTAATGCGGGGAGATGGCACGTGACAAGACGGTCACTCCTTCCCCTCTTCCTGCTGAGTGTGCTCGGTCAGGGAACGAGCAACCTAGTCTGAGGACATCGGAGCATGGGGGACCTCGTGTTCCAGGAGCCGAGCGGAGCTTTGAGCTCGGTAGAACAACAAGCAATCCAGTGCTTGCAACCGTTGTGAGTATGGCTGAGCCACCCCCGACACTTTGTTACACCCGGAGTGGTGGACAAAAAGGAGGGGAGCGATACAGAGAAACTGAATAAACACAAACTCATTGCTTTCCCCCGACAGAAAAGAAAAGAGCATCGATCACCTTTGACTGCCCAAGCGACAGATGTGAACCAGGTAAGTGTTTTTTGGCCCCCAGAGTTATACAGGAGGTAAATGGTGGTGGGCGACGGAGGATGGGCGACAGGTGGAGACAGAGAGGGGGGAGGACGGTCACGAGTAAAGTCCACCTCTCTTCCCGGGGTCCAGGCCTCTTGAAATGTGGGTTTTACAAAACAACAGCTCAAGCTCCCCCCAGTTTGTTATGACTGGGACGCGAGCTATCAAGAGGTCAAAGGTCACGTAGAGGGCTGTTACCCACTGTTCTGAGAGAAGATATACGAGACTATCTTTTCCCAAACCAAAAGGTTTTGAATCCACTAACAACATAGGTGAACAAGAAGAACTAATTACAGGAAAAACGTCACTTAGAGACCAGAGCCCAGAGCCCAAATCCAACGGGAAAACAAACAGGGCCCATTAGCTTAATGATTGATTACGCCAGAGAGAGAAATCTTAGTAACTGCTGGTTGTGTCAGAATATGCCTTCTTCCATGCATGCTCCAATGTTTAATCCAATCCCATTTACAAAAGTGATTATAAGGTGCTTAATTGGAATGATTTAGCATCCAGGATGGAAAAAGAAGCAGACTCCTGTTACACCCCAACTTATCCAATGGAGCCCGCTCAGTCACCATCAAAAAAAATCTCGCTGATTATGTCCCAAACTAGTAAATGAAAGATATCTACCAATTGGTTTTAATTACTGGTTCTGTTCCATTTTGCAACATTGGGGTACATAAAAGTCAGCTTTGAGTACAGAGTCCAAATTATTCTTGTCCAAACTAATTGTTCAAACCCTCCAGGAGGTCAGGTGTGTGTACCTCAGCCACACACCGCCACTGCTTTAGTCGAAGCATTAGTGTACATACAACCACGGTTTGGCACGAGAAACGTAGGATCAATAAAGATAAGAACACGCGATTGCAACACGCCGTTACAGGAACAACCAACACCCCTACGAGATTGCTCAAAATCTCCCCCCAGTGGCCATTCATGAGTTACAGAATGTTTCTCTTTGCTTCAGAGGAGTGGGAACAGGTCATGATGAGCTAGGAGACAGTAGTTGTCATAATGTGGTAAACGTCACTTAAAACAATGCGCACCTGAGAGAGTTTTCTAGTGTGTGGTGACAGAGCCTACCGGCGTCCCAGAAGATTTCCCCCCATGGAGTCTGCTATTTAGCATATTTGTTTCCCCCTAATTCGAGAAGTAGAGTCCAAGGAAATAGTTCTTTGTACACCCCTTTAAATAGGCATAAACGAGGAATTTCCACCGCTCAGAAAATAGCCAGCATCTTCCTACCCTGGTATGGTATTTATGTCAGCCAACAGGAGCTTGCCTCCTTGTCCAAAGTCTTAGAGAGTCACCGAAACGCTTCCAGTAGGGAAATTTTGGGCCCAAACACAAAGAACTACAAGAGGTCAAGACGGTGGCTTTACAGAACCGCATGGCATTGATATGCTATAGCAGCTCAAGGTGGAACATGTAAGCTCATAGGCACCGAGTGTTTTTCCCTACATTTCTGACGCCACCCCCGATGTAATGAATATGTCACATGACACCGCCTTAGGTATCAAAGAATTACATCTTAAACCCGGTTTTAATATTGGAGATTTTTCAGGGCTGTTTGGTTCTTGGGTTCAGGGCCGGTCAGATTCCTAGCTACTTGGTGGCGACCATTATCCTTCTCCTCCCCCTCTTCACATGTTTAGGGGCAATAATCAGAGTTGTTGTCCAGAAAACTGCTAGAACCGTGGTACAAGCCCCCCAGGTCCGTATCAGTGTGGGAGGCCCAAACATCCATCATGTAGAGACCAGGCATTATGATAATGAGGAGTTTGAAAATTGGGTTCAGCGTTTGGGGTTAGAAGACCTTAGTCTGGAGGGGGAGGGAGAAGAGGAGGGGGAAACAGAGGATCTGTAATCTCACATTTTCCAACTGTGATCAGGCAGTCAGATAAGTGCCGTCTCTTTTTATTTTTCATGATTGTGTTTAAAATTTATACTTGATTTTGCCAGCAAGGAAGACACCCCCGTCACTGTGCATCGTATGTCTTGAGAGTTCTCCACAGTGATGGCTCTGTGCTGCGTAAAGCACCTGAGCTGAAGAAGAAGACTTAATCAGTTAGAAATAATCATTTAAAAGAAAAAAAAATGTGTGTTAATCTAATATAATCAACCTTATTCATTATTTGACAAGTGGTATTGATTCCTATGATTCTGTTTGTTAAAAACAAAGCAATATTACAACATATTATTATGTCATGAAACACACACACATACAGTACTTATCTTGCAGTACTAAAACGCACATGTCACATTAACTCACACATTCAGTACACACTCACAACACTTTCTATAAAAACACTGCAGACACATTCACTCATCACATGGATGACAGTAAAAACGGGGAATGAGTTGGATCGGTTACTCTCTCAAGGTTTAATTGTTTAATGTTTTCAACTTTTCAGGTAGTGAATTTTATAATAATCAAGGTATCCTGATATCAAAGGTTGTAAGGGTTTAAAAGTAAAAGTGTTTACTCTTTAAGATGAACTTGGATCCTACATGAGTGATTTAGAAAACTGAATGATTTGGGGAGGGGATGTCCGGCTGCATTGATGGTGTTCGAAAGGAGGGTGAAACTGCATCCTGCTTCCCGGGGACCCCTGTGGGTAAGGACATCCCCATCTCAAAGGGTAAAAATGAAATGATTTATGATTTATGATTTATGATGTACTTCTTTACTTACATTTTGTTCCATTTATTTCTTGTTCTATTATCTATCTTGGTTAAGAATGAAGATTGACTTTATATTAAGTTTAAAATTTAGTGTGTGATGTCATTTAATCAAGTGTGTTGGATTATATTTGAAACTTAATCAGGTAAATCACCCTACATCCCCCGAAAAGAATCGGGGTTTACGGATCGGACAATGTGGGTTTTCCCCCCTTCGTCATCTGAGGTTTTACCTTTGTCCTGTCCAGATAGAGCAGTTAGCGCATCTGGTCTTTTTGCTCAATCTCCTGTAAAACGGAGGCAGAGTTTTTGGCCCTTTTTTCAGTAGAGGCATGTGATCTGCGACCTCTGTCAGAGCTCTCTAAACCCTTTTCAGGGGTTTTTGGGGATCTACAGGTGATTTTCATGGGTAGACCTTAATGGGCTTGAGGATGGAACTCATAGGTCATTGCTAGAGGTTAAGGGTGAGCCTTTTGAAATTATGTATGATTCATGTTTTATTATCATCATTATATGCAACTAAAATAATACTTAACAAAAGCCTAAAGGGAAGGGTTTTCGATTTGAATTAAATTCATCATATGTTTGTATGTTATTCCACTTGTTCCATCTGACATTTTGCATAAATATCATGATATGTTACTGTTTTGGATTTTGACTGTAAAAATTTGGCATTACTGCGTGAAGTGTATCAACTGTGACAATGCTCTGGTGCTCAATTGTCAAATTAATAGGACACACTGGGGGGGGAATTAGTGTTGATCTGTCGATCAAAAAAGGGGGGGTTGTGATGGAATTTTTACTTTCCTCTCTCTCCTTGGTCGAGAGGTCAGAGTGTCCCTCTGTTGACATTATTGGGTTGGAGTCCTATCTAGGAGCTCCACCATTATCTGTACAGCTGTGTCTGTAGTAGGGACCATGGAGCCAGTCGCTGTGGCAACCGGGTCAGAGATGCCAGAGGAACCGAGTAAGTCAAAAAATGATAAGGGGTAAAAAACTGAGCATCAGGGGGAAAGGGCAGAGTTGTGAGACCCTTTACGCAGAGAGCACATTATGGTGGAGACCTGACAATTACTCCTTGATCAAGCTTCAATAAACCTTCTGTGTAAGACTCAGCAGCTTCGGGGCCTCTTCCTTCCTGTTGACTGAAGCTTAACCTGACCTTTAAATTAACCCGAGTATTCAGAAATTCCACAACGGCGTGAATTAACACTTGTTAAATATCTCCCCCATCCGCGTCTTGAAAGTTCTGTTAAAGCGCTCCACCACACTAGCCTTAGTTTCGTTCGATGTCGAAAAATGTTTGATTTTATACTGGCTCAATACCCCTTGGAACTGTTTATTATAAAACTCAGTGCCTTTGGTTTGGATCCTTGAGGGCACCCGGGCCCCGGCTCAGGATGCTTTTAAAAGCATTTGTGAAAACCCCGCTGATTTTGTTTTTAAGACACCGGACCCACTAAAATTTAGAAAATACATCAATACACTTAAAAGTATCGTACGTTGTCGTTTTCAATAGAATATTCACTCATATCAACTAGATCAATCTGGAACTGTTTGTCGATGCCACTAACCAAAACCCTATTCCTAGGAAATTTTGAGCCGCCTTGGCGTGTAGCGTATACACATCTTGTCCCAATAAAAAGCGTTTAACATCAGGTAGCGCTGGCTTCACCTCTGTACAATCCCCCACCGCTTTGCAAAGTTTATACACACTACCAAGACCCCCAGGATGAGCGGGGTCATAATAAATCTCATTCAATGTGTTCTCCCTGCTGTAAAAGAATCGTAAACGACAACATAGTGTTTGTTACACAACCTTTTTATTAGATTCTCTGATCATAACAAAAACATCTTCATACATAAAATATTTGGGTATCAAAATAAGAAGAAAGAAAAAAAGGGTAAACAGATGGTATCAAAACAGAACGGTATCAAAAATAACCACTGATATGTTCCTCTATGGTGAGTCCTCCAAGCCATAAAATATATGCATATTGAAGAATTTTCATGATCATGCACGGGGGCGAGTCCAGATTTTCTTTTTTGTGCGAGAATTCTTCATAAAGTTCCAGCGCCGTGATTTCGGCTGCACCGACAAGTTTCTCCACTGAATGCTCGCTATATGTAATTTCCATCAATAGGTACTGTAGTGCAATTCCCAGGTGGGGTAGAACACTATATCGCATATTTCAGCATAAAACTGTCCAAGACTTCGTAGTGATTGAATAAGCAGGAGTGTTGGAGCTGACTCGGGTGGTCAATTTCACAGCCATTGCACTGTTTTTTTGCCGTTCCCCTGCAACAGCCTTGAAAAGTCGTCTCAAAAATTCTTTAATGAGGTCCAGACCATTTTGTGTTCGGCGCGGTTCCCCACGTGGCACCAGCGGGGATATCGCAGGTGGCGAAATAGGCCCACCACCGCCTGCTCCCCATCTGGAGCAACCATGTATAGCGTATATTTGTGTTCCAGTCAGGTCTATCACAGCATATCATCATCATCAATCATATCTTGTGTTCCAGTCAGGTCTACCACAGCATCATCATCATCATCATCATCATCATCATCTTGTGTTCCGGTCAGGTCTATCACAGCATCATCATCATCATCATCATCATCATCATCTTGTGTTCCGGTCAGGTCTATCACAGCATCATCATCATCATATCATCATCTTGTTTCCAGTGGTCTATCCCGCATCATCATCATCATCATCACATCATCATCATCATCATCATCTTGTGTTCCGTCAGGTCTACCACAGCATCATCATCATCATCATATCATCATCATTTGTGTTCCAGTCAGGTCTACCACAGCATCATCATCATCATCATCATCATCATCATTTGTGCCCGGGGGTCTATCACACATCATCATCTCATCATCATCATCATCATCTCATCATCATCATTTGTGTTCCCGGGCAGGTCTATCACAGCAATCATATCATCATCATCATCATCATCATCATCATCATCATCATCATCATCTTGTGTTCCGGTCAGGTCTCCACAGCATCATCATCATCATTGTTGGACAGAATTTCCCCTTTTAGAGAGTTTTTATTATTATAAATCATATTTTATTTATCTATTTGACAGGGACATGTAGGGTTTTCAAAGGAAAAAAGGTTTGGACCCAAGTGCAGGTAAGGAGAGGAGATGGCAGCAGGCAGAGTTCAAATTATTTTAAAAAAAAAGCTTACAGAGGCTGATCCAGACTGGTAGGTAACTATAAACTAATCCACAAAGTAAAGTGACTAAAGGTTGTCTAGGAAAATAAAACAGTGGAAAAACAGACTTCTTGGTGTAACACCACACACAGGGAGCGACGACGAAATGACAAAAAAAAGAGGAAACACTGAGACTAAATCCACCAGAGGCCTGTATACGAAGCAGGATTTAGCGTTATCGAGGTAACTTGGGTTAACCCTGGGTTTTCCGTCCTACGAAGGCGGATCACTTCTTACCGGGGTAGTCACCATGGTAACTTACGCTGAACGGCTAACCTGCTCGGAGAGGTTATGTTCCGATAAGAGATCAACTCGAAGAAAAACACCGCCTACTGACCAATCAGAGCTCAGTGCGCTGATCGTATGGTAATATTACAAAATACGAAGAAGTTTAAGTCATAAACCCAGGCTAAAAACAACACAGTTTAAATGACAAATGCAGGAAGGACAGATTGATTTATGCTGCGGGTGTTTACTGCTTTGAATTATATTTTTATATTTATTTCTTTACTTGCTCTTGAGTCCGTTTCACCCCCAGGAGACGGGGACGCCCCTGAGAGAAGGTTCAAATAGTTATACACGCCTTTTATTTAATAACGGGTATAATAACGTGAAACCCGTCCATCCACCCATCAATATAATTTCTTATTGTATTTATAACCCGACGACTTTATCCGATTTTGGTGTTCCGTTAAAAATAAGTTTTTAAATTACGCATTCCACTGGGGAGTTTTTTCTTCTGCCAGCTGTCCTTCCTGCATTTAGCAGCTTCAACTGTGTTACTTTTAGCTGGATTAAGTGTTTAACTTCTTCGTATTTGTCTAATATAGTTTGTCTTCCTTTGTAAAATGTGCCGCTCTGTCTTCTGTTGTGACTAGACTTGTCCATGTCTGTGATTGGTCAGATGCTGCAAACACCCCCCGTTCACGTGAAGCGCTCACAGCCAGACTGAGAAACCCTGAGTTGACGTACCGAGTTGATAACCACCTTCGTAGGACAGTTTAGCTGGAACTCGTTTGTTGGGTTTGGTTAAGCCAGATAACGAAAGATACCCAGGGATGTTGAACTCGCTTCGTAGTACGGGCCTTGGTGAGCGGGGGATGAAACAGGGGAACACATCAGGGCCCGGGGAGACAATCAAAAAAGGCGGGAAAGTCGGGGAGAGTGGAGCAGGTGGACCCAAAGCAGGAGATCACAACAGGATCAGAACAAGGAATTGGAGAGAATAACTTTAATTCAATCTCCAATGCAGGCAGAACAGAAACTCTCTCGACAAAATCAAGGATCCAACAAAGATGAAAAAAAACCAGGATTTAAAATAAAAACTGATGTGAGGAGAGGATGAAGTGCAGGTGGAGAGATGGGCGGAGAAGCTAGCTGGGGAAATGAGGTGATTAGGCTGGGGAAATGGGCAGGGAGCTGATTGGCAGGGGAAAAAACTGGGAAAAAGAAAGGATTTGATTGGTTGGGAAGGACTAACGAGTTGTTCAGAGCAGGTGTGTGATGGGCCAGGAGGGAAAGCCAGTACAGGAAACAGGAGGGAAAACAGAGTCAGAAAACCCAAACACAGAAAACAACTCAGTGGTCTAAAAGAAGTCTGAAGGCATCTGGATCAGGCCATAGTGACAGAAACAAACAAAGGCAGGAAGAAAAACCAGACAAGACACAAGAGGAGTGCATTTTAAAATAAAACAGGAAATAAACTAAAACAAAAAGCCAGGACCATGACAGGACAATACATGCAGGCATTGTTAAATTTAAATTAAAGTTCCCCCGAGTGTGTCTATAGGATTTAGCCGTAGCTAATGAGCAGACCCTTTTGACTGGTTTTTTAAGAAAAAAATTTAAAAAACATAATACCAAAAATACATAAATATTACAACTTGTACATTACAATCAATTTACATATGTATGCAGGAGTTTGAGTTCTCGTCTTACATCTTTAACCCCTTTACAGGTGTTTTCACTTCATCACAGTTAATTAGAAAGTTCTTGGTCTCCCAAGCGTATGTCTTATTCGCGTTCGTTGTACGGAGAACGCGACCCGTCAATCACCAGGTAGCCCCGCCCCAAAGCATCCCCTGTTTATGGTCTATCTGACTCAAATGGGACCTAATTTCTAAATGAACATCATGTGTATTTAAAAAGCTTGAAACTACGATTGAGACCCTAAACTATGTTTACAATGTTTATGAGGTAATAAATCAAGAGAGAAGTAGAAGCTCATTTCCCACAGACTTCTATGAACCAGGGAGTCGCCCCCCGTGGTGGTAGACAGGATGAAGGTTTTGGCTCTTTCATTGATTCACCCCTTCAACCGGAGGTTGACCTCTGGGCCAGTAGGTGGTCATGTGCATCCAAACCTTCTAAAAAAAGCACCAGTTACTGTGGTGGAAAATACTGTACTGAAGTATGAACTTAAGTACAATTTTGTGGTGCGTGTGTTTACTTGAGTATTTTTCACATTTCACTTCCAAAAAAGAAAAAATTTTATATTTATTTATAATTTTTGTTGGAGGCTGAAAGAAGAAAAAAGATACAAAAAGTTCAAAAATCAAGCAAAGATAGGAGAATCGTGCAAAAACTGAAAACCATTTGTGGATCAAAACTTATTTATTTTTTTTCCCAACCCTTTAATAACATGTTTTCATATTTATGTGGTGAGTTTTTGGAGGTCCCGGCCCCTTAGCTAGCATCCATGAATAAAAGTAGTTAAAAGTGCTCCACCTCCACAATGAAATACTACTGATGTGTTGAGCATCACAGACTTTTCTTTGGTCTCATTTTCTGACAATCTTTTGTACTTTTATGAAATGGATGTTGAATGCGGACTTTTCCCTTTTAATGGAGTATTTTGACGTTGGTATTGAGTATTCTTCCACCACTGCTGGTTCTTGTATTTTGTCCCTTCTCAGGTCACTTTTGGGTGCATTTTATCTGATTTAGAGCCATTTGAGAGCTCAGTGAGAACAGAGTGTTGAAGCCAACAGAGGGAAGGTTACTATAGAAATGGACAAGAGGAGGGAGGTTGTACTATAGTGAGGCAGGACATTCACTTTCCTTTAGTGCTGTTAGTACATGAAGGAATCACAAAACACAGTGTAGAATTCAACATGTGTTTATTTGAGATGATGTTGTTATCAGATAGAATAAAGAGAAGATGTTACTGCCCCTTTAAAGGCTAAAAACCCCATTCAAACACATACGTATGTTAACAGCAACGTAATGAAAGAGGTTTAAAAATGAGTTTTGTGCACACAGGACATGAAACTGATCAAGTGCTGGAGCTTCACAAACAAGCACAAATCTTCAAATCAGCTGTGAAATTTCAGCTGGAAACAATTTAAGGACGTTAACAAGATTTAAAATGCTCTTCATGTTAAATGAAGTTCAGATCCAGCTGTGGCTTCTAAACTGGCTGACATGAGAAACAGTTTAACAACTGATAAAGGGAAAAAAGACCCAGACGAGAAAAAATAATAAAAGCTGTTTCACCCCAACAACTGATTTTTCTCTAAATAATTCACTCAGATATTTAAAAAAATGATTTTATGGGTTGTGGAACATTCGGAGGGGGAAAAAAATATTCAGAGGACCTCAATTTCAGTGTTTTCCCACCTGCAGGAATAATGTTTGCCCAATGAAACCCTTTGTTCCAAGTGATGTCTACCCCCAGGTATAGCTCCAGGTAGCCGTGCTACCTTTTGGTTTTCAACCCCCAACACTGTACTGTAGAAACACGGCGACGACGCCCTCAACGCCCAAATAAGAGACAATATGGGGCCCTGAGAGGGCCCCAGGGCTGGGTTCCCATGGAGATGGTGATGGAGCCGATAGCACTCGCTAACGTTATCTGTTGGTCACAGAACGGGGCTAGCCACAAAGCTAGCGTTGATCACATCTGGGGGTTTATTAGTTGCAGGATATCTGCGGGTTTCAACAAGTCATATTTAAGACTTTTTAAGACCATTATGAATGCAGTTTAAAACCCCTTTCACGTCGATTTAAGTCCCCTATGAATGCAATTTAAAACCCACGTCACGTCCATACTGGAAGAAAATACTAAGGATTGAAAGAAAAATTTGGAACCCCGGAATTTCTTGCAAAGTAAATTAATTTTTTCACTGAAAACATTTCCCTTCCCGCGTCTTTGTTCCAGGTTTTCCAGTTTTATAACCAAAAAATAAATATATTGCGAATACTTTTGTGCTTCGTAACATTTTAATGTAGGACATTTACTTGTGGGAGAGTATTTTTAACTGTGGTCAAAGATGTGAGAACATCTTCCATCACTGTGCTTAGTAAAATATTTTAAACAAAACACGTTGGTTGTCAACCCACAAAGCATCATGGGAAATGGGACGGTGGGTTGCGGAATCACCACGACCCCTGAAAACTGAGTACAGTCTAACCGGTTAAGAGTCGCCCCCGAGCAGGGGACCGCCCCCCCCCCCCCCCCCCAGAGAGAGGGAACAGAGAGCCTCATCGGCCCCCGGGCCGCGAGCCATTTCACCCCCGGCCCCCGGGGCCCTTTCCCAGCCGAACTACAGCAGTGTGTGGACCCTTGGTGAGGACCAGCCAGCCCCCCCCCTGAGAAGGGTTAAAGTATTTTCGGTTTATTATGAAAAGTTCATGGCACACATGAAAGGGCGGATGGAGAGCTTTCACAAACACAGACTGCCCCTTGCAACGACATTTATAAACTCCAACTGGTGAAAAAACTATTTAAAGCATCAAACGGGAGTGAAAAAAAAGGACTT
>CAKAOJ020001853.1:0-26235 GCA_916701645.2 Sebastolobus alascanus
GGCCAGACGAGATATATAATCTCTCCAGCGTGTTCTGGGTCTACCCCGGGCCTCTTACCAGTTGGACGTGCCTCCTCCAAAGGGAAGTGTCCAGGAGGCATCCTGTTCAGATGCCCGAACAACCTCAGCTGGCCCCTTTCGGCGCAAAGGAGCAGCGTCTCTACTCCGAGCTCCCTCCGGATGTCTGAACTCCTCACCCTATCTCTAAGTCTGAGCCCAGCCACCTTACGAAGGAAGCTCATTTCAACTGCTTGTATCCACGATCTCATTCTTTCGCTCACTACCCAAAGCTCATGAGCATAGGTGAGGTTTGGAACGTAGATGGACCGGTAAATCGAGAGCTTTGCCTTCCGGCTCAGCTCCCTCTTCACCACATCGGTCCGGTATAGCGCCGGCATAAATGCCGACGCTGCACCGAACCGCCTGTCCATCTCCCATTCTATTTTTCCCTCACTGGTGAACAAGACCCCGAGATACTTAAATTCCCTCACTTGGGGCAAAGACTCACTCCCCACCCGGATGGTGCAATCCACCGGTTTCCAGCAGAGAACCATGGACTCAGACTTGGAGGTACTGACTCTCATCCCGACCGCTTCACACTCGGCTGCAAACTGCCCCAGTGCGTGCTGGAGGTCACGGTTCGATGAAGCAAACGGAACCACATAATCTGCAAAGAGCAGAGACGCAACTCTGAGGTCCCCAGACCGGACACTCTCCTCCCCCCAGCTGCACTTTGAGATCCTGTCCATGGAAATCACAAACAGGATCGCTGACAAGGGACAACCCTGGCGGAGGCCAACACCCACTGGAAACATGTTTGACTTTGTGCCTAGTATACGGATACAGCGCTCACTTTGGTTATACAAGGACCGGATGGCTCGTAACAGCGACCTCGGTTCCCCATATTCCCGCAGTACCCCCCACAGGAATCCCCGCGGGACACAGTCGTAAGCCTTCTCCAAGTCCACAAAACACATGTAGACTGGATGAGCAAACTCTGGATGAGCCCTGCAAGGGTAAAGAGCTGGCCCACTGTTCCACGGCCAGGACGGAATCCGCATTGCTTCTCCTGAATCTGAGGTTCGACAATCGATCGGAGCCTCCTTTCCAGCACCTCAGAATTAACTTTCCCGGGGAGGTTGAGAAGTGTGGTACCCCGGTAATTGGAGCACACCCTCCGGTGACGAAGATGGTGTTTGTTATGGGCAATCCAAGACTAGCACAGATGTCCAACAGCAAAACACCACTCGGGTTCAGGTCAGGCAGGCCGCTCCTTCCAATCACCCCCTCCAGGTTTCTCCATCGTTGCCCACGTGAGCGTTGAGAGGTGACCCTCCCGTTCTCCAGGGAGAACTCCAAAACAGCGGCGCTCAGCCGGGTACTTGTGAATATCCCCACAACCGGACCGTCTGAGTCATCCGAAACTCCATAGTCGCTTTGGTCGCAATAACGACGAGGACGACTGTTCCCCCTCCGCAAAGGGGACGGAGTCCGGTCATGGTGAGGCAGCGTAATACGCACGGTGTACTGTTCGTCAGTATATGAGGGCCTAAAGCCACTCATGCTTTGAGAGTAATCCCCCCCTTTCTGGGGAGGGGATGGCGTCCAGTCAAATCGCAAGGTGGTGCAGCTAAGGATTGGGGTGAACTTCTGAAAGTAATGGAATCTTCCACCTTATGGACAAATTTTTAATGGCAACTTCCTGCCATTGGCCCAAAGTCATCTCAATGGACAATGTCATTGTCAAATGTCATTTGCCTTAAATTATATTTGCTTTATTTATTATTAAGTTTCTTATTTGTGTTTCTTGGTGCCTATGATTGTTGGATTACTAGAACATTGTGGGTTAGGTTCCACACACATGTTCTAAATGTTATTTATGGTTCTAGATAGGTCGCTCCACCATGGCATCTCACTGACTCTCTCTCTCTCTCTCTCTGTATGTCTGTTGCTATAGAAACGAAGAGGACGAAAGGGACTGATTCATCAGAGAGTTCACACTGGAGAGAAACTACATAGCTGTGACCAATGTGGGAAAACTTTCACTTTGGGTGGTAACCTCAGAGAACACCAACGCATTCACTCTGGAGAGAAACCCTACAGCTGTGGTGAATGTGGGGCAGCTTTCACTAAATCAGGCAACCTCAAAAAGCATCAACGCATTCACACTGAAGAGAAACCGTACTGGTGTGACCAATGTGGGAAACCGTTTTCTCAGAGTGGTCGCCTTAAAACCCACCAATGCATTCACACTGGGGAGAAACCGTACCGGTGTGACCAATGTGGGAAATGTTTTTCTCACAGTGGTCACTTTAAAACCCACCAACGCATTCACACTGGAGAGAAACCGTACTGGTGTGATCAATGTGGTAAAACGTTTTCTGTTGGTAGTTCCTTAAAAACCCACCAACGCATTCACACTGGAGAGAAACCATACAGGTGTGACCAATGTGGTAAAACTTTTTCTCAGATGGGTCACTTTAAAACCCACCAACGCATTCACACTGGAGAGAAACCGTACTGGTGTGACCAATGTGGTAAAACGTTTTCTAGGAGTGGTCGCCTTAAAACCCACCAATGCATTCACACTGGGGAGAAACCGTACCGGTGTGACCAATGTGGTAAAACTTTTTCTCAAAGCAGTTACTTAAAAACCCACCAGCGCATTCACACTGGAGAGAAACCGTACTGGTGTGACCAATGTGGGAAAACTTTTTCTGTTGGTAGTTACTTAAAAACCCACCAACGCATTCACACTGGAGAGAAACCGTACAGGTGTGACCAATGCGGTAAAACTTTTCTCAGAGTGGTCACTTTAAAACTCACCAACGCATTCACACTGGAGAGAAACCGTACTGGTGTGACCAATGTGGTAAAACTTTTTCTGATGGTAGTTACTTCAAAGCCCACCAACGCATTCACACTGGAGAGAATTCGTACTGGTGTGACCAATGTGGTAAAACTTTTTCTCAGAGTAGTAACCTTAAAAAACACAAAAGCATTCACACTTCATCCTTGTGAACATGTTTCAGAGCCTAGCTAGCTGTCTCCTCCTGCCTCCTCCCCATGCCCTAATAGCTGTGTTGTTATATTCTCAGCTTCTCTCCACATTGAAGGCTGACCAACAGTAAATTCATGTTCTAAACAGCATGTATGTTTTCGTGGCTATGACTACATACTTGGACCACCAGAAACTTCCCAGTGAGACTCCGTTATGTGGCTGAACTGTCAGTCTTCCAATCACAAGGAGGGAAAACGAACCACAAACCTTTAAAAATCTTAAAGGTAAATTTTGGTTTATTTCACCCTGACGTATTTCCCATAAATGGAACCGTTGTGACTCTATGGGTCACTAGGCATGTGACGATTCACTCAGCTCACGATCTTGATACGATACGATACGATATTATAACAATAATTTTAACAAAACTTGAATGATGAAAATATATCACCGAAAAAATCACCTTTTATTCTAAAGACACAAAATGGAAAACAATGCTGTTTGCCCTATAGTTCCATTTTTTTATGAAATTGTAATGTGTTATAACTAGTAACATGGTATAGCCTAATCATCTTGTAATAGAATGTGTCCCTTAAACTTCAATTCTACTTTCTGACTGAACCATTTTCCACACACTGAACTAAAAGGTTTCTCTCCAGTATGAATTCTCATATGCATATTCAGTTTCCACTCATCTCACTCATCACTCACTCATCTTCAACCGCTTAGATATAATCTCTCCACCTAGTCCTGGGTCTTCCCCGTGGCCTCCTCCCAGCTGGTCGTCCCTGGAACACCTCCCTAAGGAGGCGCCCAGGGGGGCATCCTTACTAGATGCCCGAACCACCTCAGCTGGCTCCTTTCAACGCAAAGGAGCAGCGGCTCTACTCCGAGTCCCTCACGGATGACTGAGCTTCTCACCCTATCTCTAAGGGAGACGGCAGCCAACCTCCTGAGAAAACCCATTTTGGCCGCTTGTAACCACGATCTAGTTCTTTCGGTCATGATTTGCATCTTCAGTTTCCTTACAAGTAAAATATTTTGCCACAAACAACAAATAGGACTACTGTGCGAGTGAAATGAGTGTGTGACGGGATGGTGTATTTGGGCTCCAACGTATGGAGGAGTCTTTATTATTTTCCACCACAGAGAAAACGCCCCAATCTCCGCTGCAATAAAATGCTGTGGCTCTTCTTGCTTGACTGTGGATTGAGGGGAAAGAGCGCAAAGGCCTTTCCCCATTGTTTGGCCTTTAGGTGCTTTCTTCACGGGCACAGTTGATTTGAGTTGACAACTGTGATAACGCTGTAGGTGTGTTACGGCTCCGGCCGTATATTGAAATGTGTTTGTATTTTGTGTCAGAGAAGGTGTCTCTCCATCTTGTGAGGATCTTTGTGTGACTGTGTTTGTGTGAGAGTGAGTGTCTTTGTCTGGTGAGGATCTTGGTGACAGCTCTGACAGCAACCTCATTCTGTCATCGGCCTCCAAACTTTATAGTTAAACTTGTTACTTAGAGTGTGTGGAATTAATAGCCTTAGTACAGGGATGTAACAAGGTGACTTAGCATATTCGTCATGTTAGAGGTGGTGTAAGCAGTATTTTCGTCTTCTATGCTAATTTCGCCTGACTCCTCCATTGCCTGGCTGCAAATCAGCTGCAAATGCACTAATCACGTCACCAGCACAGACCTTGTTGTACTGATTCACCTACTGGTCTGAACTCAGAGCACCCTCGTCTGTTCAAACAAAGCACTGAAAAAGTGCTTGTCCGTGCTTGTATGACTAGATATACCTATTATGCCCTGATCCCCTGTTCATCTGTGGACCCTTCATATCTTAGATGAGACATTCCTGTTAGAGATCAAAGCCACATCTGTGATACTGAACTTCTTTAGTTTATCTATGTCAGTCATTTTCAA
Organism: Sebastolobus alascanus; assembly: GCA_916701645.2. Classification (NCBI taxonomy): domain Eukaryota; kingdom Metazoa; phylum Chordata; class Actinopteri; order Perciformes; family Sebastidae; genus Sebastolobus; species Sebastolobus alascanus. The sequence continues at coordinate 4,920 of CAKAOJ020001853.1, forward strand.
TTTATATAACTGAAATAATGATGCTAATAGACAAACAAGTTTGTGAAACAATAACTAATTAAGCCCAAACAAGTTGAAGTTACAGGTTGTAGATCAAAACCTTCCGTTTGTATTAATCACTTGGTTAGATCTTGCCAGCTTACAGACATGTTATTTCTATATATGCGTATTATAGGTCCCCGGAGATGTAAAACAGAAATGTAGGTGCACACTAATGCCTCAGTTAGTCCTATATTTTGAATATATGTTTGTAATCTACTTAATCTACTTAAAGTGTATACACCTTTTAACGTTGTTTGTGAACCATACACAAATTGACCCCTTTTTACTGTTACATGTGTGTACATGTGTTTTATGTTGTCTAAGTTTAATTCTAACTGTCATGTTGGTAACTTTTATCTCTCTGATGCCCAGTCTCACAGACATGTCTGCTTCATGGTAGCGACCCCTTCCCTTTTGCCTCTTGCTCTCATCTAGACAGATCTGTGCCACATGCTGAGATCAATCATATCCATTCATTTACTTTGTAATAAGTGCACATATACTGTATAGGCCTGTCTTTCGTAGTGTTTATATAACTACATGTTATGATAACAAGGTTTATCTATGTTATGTAATTGGTTAATTCATTTTAATTCAGTTGATAAGGTTTTATTCAGTGGTTTATATCATATAGGTGTTTGGTACCGTTCGGCAAAAGATGAAGCCCAGATGTCAAATATGGAAAAATTAATTATGAGAAAACAAAGTAATTAGTATCTATCCTGCAAAAGAAGTTTAACTGAAAGAATCAACATAAAAAAATATGGGAGGAGTGCTGTTTCCCGCCAACTGAACGCTGCAACCCTTCCTCAGAGGACGGGAGGGAAAGAGGGCCGCTCACCCGTTCTGAGGTCCGAATGCCCACCGCAGGCCCAACACCTCACAACATGCTGAGATCGGCATCCAGCCGTCCTGAAAAAAGAACCTGAAAAGGCCTCTTCTACACCTTCTAACATGTTCTAACTATGACTAAAGAACTTTGAATCCTACAAGCCAGATCATATCTCTCACTGCTCTGCTTCTCTGCCCTGATTGCTGACCCATCAGCTGCTGAGACCTGAATTTCGCATCCACACAACGTGCTGAAGACTTGGTTCAAGCCACTTTTAAGAAAAGAAACTTTAAAAAGAAATGACTTTAAGTAGAGGATATTTTGAACTTGGAATGATGCCAGGAGACCCCTCATGCTACGAGAAAGGTTGAAGAAATGGCACAGAGACCCGTTGCACCAGAGAGAGATGGAGATGGAGGAAAACAACTCAAGCCGAGTTCGCCCCGTGGGATCCAACAGATCCAGAATGCCGAGGTTCAGACAGAACCTGTTACCACTCCTGGTAACCAGAACAACCTCCCATCTGCACATTTAGAGTCAATCAATAAATAAGGTTCAAGAAATTGGTAGTTATTATCAGATATAAGAATAATTGAGAAATTCATCAATAAGCTTTAACCCTAAATTAGGCTCATCCCTAAATTTAGAATATGAAACTGCATCACAATCTTCCCTGGTGCTTCTTAAACGCTCAACTGCTGAACGATGCATTAATACCTAAAACTAGATTTAACTGATCCACCTAAACATCAAGCGACTAATTTAATGAAGAGATATCAGTCACTGAATTGACATGGTCACATTTGATTTGTTTCTATTCATAAATTTTCAACGTTGTATTCACTGTATTCCCTTATTCATTCTTTATCATTCTATTCCTTTTTTCCCTTTTGTTTTATCATTTATTCACTTATTTTCTGTCAGTAGTTTAGTCATGTAGTTAGTTAAATAAACATTTCATTTATAAAGAACTTGGTCAATTAATGGGTGTATATAAAACAACTCTAATCACTGTAAACTATGTCCAAGAACTCTGTAGTATCCCTGAGATTATGAGATTCATTTGATTAATATCAAAGTTTGAGGTTTTCCCTGTTTTTTTCAAATTGGGTGGCGTCCTAAATTGAATAATTTAATTGAATATAAGGTTGCATTCTGATACTTAAACGAATTGTATATGACAGCTGAAGCTGAGTGCCATCACTCTCCTTCACCTTTTGCAACAATTCAGGGGTTTATGATTCATAATTTTGAGTTATTAATTATAGATATATATTTGGATGTACTGTACTACAAAGAGAGTTCAACATACCCAGGGTATCTTCTCGTTATCTGGCTTAACAAACGAGATCCCGCTAAGCGGTCCTACGACGGTGGTTATCGACTCGGTAAATCAACCCAGGGTTTCTCAATCTGACTATAAGCGCATTCGCATAAACGGGGCGGGGTTTGCAGCATCTGACCGATCACTAACATGGACAAGTGAACTGCTGGCAGAGCGGCACATTTTACAAACCAAGAGCAAACTATAATATTAGACAAATACAAAGAAGTTAGACACATAATCCAGAATAAAATTAACACAGTTGAAGCTACCAAATGCAAGACGGAATTGTGAAACAGAATTGAGAGCAAGTAAAAAAATAAATATAACAACATAATTCAAAGAGGTAAACACCCACAGCATAAATCCAGCTGTCCTTCCTGCACTTGTCAGTTTAGACTGTGTTGTGTTTAGTCTGGATTATGACTTAAACTTCTTCGTATTTGTGTAATATTATCATACAATCTGCGCACTGAGCTCTGATTGGTCAGTAGGCGTTGCTTTAATACGAGTTGATCTCTTATCTAGAACATAACCTGCTCCAGAGCAAGTCAGGTGTTCAGCATCAGTTACCATGTTGATCTACCCGTAAGACGGAAAGCCCAGAGTTAACCCTTAAATTACTTCGCTAACCCTAAATCCTACTTCATAGTACAGGCTTCTGGTCCGGGCAGGCTAACTGTCAGGCTAACAGTTCCTGTAACACTGACCTGACCGGAAAGCAATGATTTTACCTCTGATGCCGTATTATTTGACTTTATTAACCACTATCAGTCTAAAAAATAAACTACATATATATGCTTTAGTAGTCTGGGTTATGAAAAATTCGTCATAATATAGTAAAGATATAAATGTATATATATATATAAATTGATCATAATATATCATGGGGTGAATCGGGGACGCCGTGAATCACTGCTGAACCCTCTGAGGTGTCGTGGACCAATCAGGAAAACAGCGAGGAAAGAGGGCACGCACTTGATAACCCAGAAGATGCCATCGCTCACTTGACCACCCTACTGAGTCTAGGCAGCAGGCCTATGAGTGTGCAACTTAACTGATACCAACAACTAGTCCTATAGAACAGATTTACCACAAACATTCAACATCAACACATCTGGAGATACGTGGTTTTCACTGGACAGGAAGGGGATGAAAAACTGTCATCTGTAAAGTAACTAAAGCTGTCAGATAAATGTAGTGGAGTAAAAAGTACAATATTTCCCTTTGAGATGTGGTGGAGGAGAAGTAGGAAGTAGCAGGAAATGGAAATACTCAAGTAAAGTACCTTGAATTAAGTACAGTACTAAAGTACTAAATGTACTTAGTGACATTCCACCAGTGAATATAATAACGTTAATTAATAAAAATCCTGTGTGTACCTGTTGTTTCCCTACTGACCTCCAGGTGGCGACTTTCTTTCACTTTAAACCGAAAAACAAGACCTGAAGTAGATCGAACTGGAAGTGTGGTTGTCTCGTTGTGATCTCGGGCTGGCGGCGGGATAGTTGTTGCGTTAGCTGACGAGCATATTTGTCCGTTATGTTATGGACATAGGTTTAGACGAAGGTTTAGACAGCTACCAGTGGAATCATTTAAGTTAGTGTTGAGACTCTTTAATAAAATCTGGAGAGAGGGAGTCATACCAAGTTGTTGGAAAATAGCAGTAATATTACTATTCAACAAGCCAGGGAAAGATCCTGCTAATCCTGGTAGATATAGGCCCATAGCGTTGACATCTCACCTATGCAAATGGCTGGAGAAGATAATAGTACGTAGAGTAATGTATGTATTGGAAAAGAGAGGTTTAGTGAGTAATGTTCAGTGTGGATTTAGAAAAGGTCGATCTACAATAGATTCTCTAGTTAGAGTAACTAATGAGGTAGAAAAGACACTAAAAATGAAAGAGGCGATGACAATAGTATATTTTGACATAGAAAAAGCATATGATTCTATGTGGAGGAAGGGCTGCTTATCAAGCTAAGTAAAATGGATATGGGAGGGAGGTTGTATAATTGTTTAATGGACTTTTTAACAGACAGGAAATTTAGAGTCAAGGTTGGAACAGAAGTATCAAAGGATTACAATACAGAAAATGGTTTCCTCAGGGGAGTGCAGTCAGCCCGATGTTGTTTAACATAATGATAAATGACATATTTGAAAATTTAGATGGATGAATCAAATCCGCGATATATGCAGATGATGGGGCAATATGGATGAGGGGAAGAAATGTGCCATATGTGATGGAAAATATAAGGAAAGCAATAGGGAAAGTGGAGAAATGGTCATATGAGTGGGGATTCAAAATGTCATCAAATAAATCTTGTTACAAAAAAGCGAAACATTAGTAATGAGAATTTAACATTATATGGCCAGCCGATGGAGAGGGTGAATTAATTTAAATATCTGGTTCTATGGCTAAACAGTAAATATGCATGGAACGTTCATATTAAACATCTAGAAACAAAATGCAAAAGAGTAATTAATTTATTACGAGCTGTGGCTGGATGTGACTGGGGGGCAGATAAACAGTCATTGATTGACATATATAGGGCAATTATGAGGTCAACAATAGATTATGGTTGTAAAGTATATGGAGCAGCAGCAAAAACATCATTACAAAAAGTGGATAGATTACAGTGTAGAGCATTACGGTTATGTATCGGAACTATTAAGTCAACACCCATTAATGCAGTGTTAATTGAAGCAGGAAGACTACATTGGAATTAAGAAGAGAGAAATTAGCTCTTGCATATTGGGTCAGATTAAAAGGAAGCGGGGAAGAAAATCCCACAAAGGAAACAATTTAAAACTGTTGGGAATACTCTAAGTTTCAAGTGTTTGGATTTGGATGGACATGGGAAGAAAGAGTGAGGACATATGGATTGGAGGCCTTAGAGTTCACCAGGTCCACACCAGTTAGCAGGGTACCCCCCTGGCTGTTCCCAGATGTTAAAATAGACATGAGTATCCTGGAAAAGAAAAGGGAATGGCAACTAAATGAAGTGGGAGTTATCTGAGGAACAGTTATCATAATTATCTCAAAATATATACAGACGGTTCCAAGAATAAGCAGGAGTGGGTGTTTATATTCCAGAGTTTAAAATATCTATATCCAAAAGAATTTCAGACCAGGTATCAGTATATACAGCAGAAATAGAGGCAATCATTATTGCATTACAGTGGGTTGAAGAGGTCAAACCTGACAGAGTGCTGCTGTGCACCGATTCAAAAGCTGTTTTGGAAAGTATACAGTCAACAAAAGCTGTACGGCAAGATGTACTCATTGAAATATACCATAGTTTGCTAAGACTACATAGAGGGGGTATAGATATATTATTCTGTTGGGTCCCAGCACATGAGGGGGTGAAAGGGAATGAGTTTGCCGATAAACTAGCAAAAAGTTCACTACAAAAGGAAATAACAGTACCAGTTCTACTTGGGAAAGGAGAAGGAAAAGCGGTGATTAAAAGGAAAGGAGAGGAGACATGGCAGAAAAGATGGGAGGAGGACCAAAAGGAAGGAGATATTTCAGAATACAGAAGTCGGTCATAACAAAGAAATATAAAGAAAGGAACAGAAGGGAGGAAATCATCATAACAAGACTCAGACTGGATCACACAGGTCTTAATAGCACTTTGGCTTTAATGGGGAAAAGGAACAGTGACAAGTGTGAGGATTGTGGTGTTAAAGAAAATGTGCAGCATATACTATTTCATTGTAAAAAATATGAGGCTGAAAGACAAAGATTACAGGACCGAGTCAGAGAAGAGGGACGAGACTGGGATTTGATGGTGTTACGCCCCTGTCTAGGGGGTCGGAGCGCAACATAAATATAAAAAGGATATTCCCTCCCCGGTCCCCAAACCACAAGCTCAGGACTAGATGTTTGAGTATAGTAACAACATATTACTAACTCAAGTTTTAGCAAACAATACAATTAAACAATATAGCTCAAGGTGAACAAAGGCCAAAACAACAAACAAAATCTATCTTTTAAATACCCTGACTAACCTTCAACAAAATAATCAAACAAACAAAAATACAGTTACTAAAATCTGGCTCCCTAGGATACATCAGATAAACAGGAGAAAAGGTTAATAAAAGAAAAATGGCAGTTCACCCTTACCAAACAATTTGCTATTCTTAAGCAACGAAAAATACAATACAATCTTACAGAAAAACACTATAGCACCAAGGCTACTAAAGACACGCTAAATACTACGGTTACACTAAGGTTTGGAGGCCGAGGACAGAATGAGCTGCTGTCAGTTAGCTGTCACCGGACTGCTGGGCATCAGAGCATTTTAAACTGCCGAGATGATGAATGGACCAATCAGCAGCCGACACAGCCCAGACCGAACCCACACCTCCAGCCACTCAGAGAGCGAGCACCTAAATAGAAGAATCAAAGATCCACACACACAGAACACTCACTCTCACACAAAACACAGTAACACAAAGATCCTCACCAAATAGAGACACTCACTCTGACACTAAATACAAATACATTTCCATATACGGCCAGGGCCGTAACACCCCCCTTCCTAAAAATCAAACATTTCCCCCAAAATGTTTGATAATCAGGAACATTTAATGACCACGAGAGAGCGCATCAGCCAACACATTTTCTGTCCCTTTCTTGTGACGAATCTCTAGGTTGAAGTCTTGTACAAGCAACGACCACCTCATCAGTCTCTGATTTGAGTTTTTCATCTGCGCCAAAAAAACGAGGGGGTTGTGATCGGTGTAGACAACAACGGGCAGCGACTCGAACCAACATAAACCTCAAAATGCTGCAGCTCGAACAGCAGGGAGAGGGCTTCTTGCTCAATTGTACTATACTTTACCTGATGCTTACTAAACTTCTTTGAGAAGTAGCAAATGGGGTGGTCAATGCCCCGCTCATCCTCCTGCAGCAACACCGCCCCGCACCACTGGCACTGGCATCCACCTCCAGCTTGAGGGGACGCGCAAAGTCAGGAGCCCCCAGGACGGGTGTGCTACAGAGAAGAGCTTTGGCAGACTCAAAAGCGTGCTGACATGCAGGCGACCACACAAAGGCTTTCGTGGCACTAGTCAAAGTAGTAAGGGGAGCAACAACATCTGCAAAGTTCTTGCAGGAACCACGATAGTAGCCCGCCATTCCAAGGAAACGACGGAGCTCACGGCGGGTTTGCGGCACGGGGTAATCCAGGATGGCCTGGACTTTAACAGCGAGCGGGCGCACCTGACCCTGGCCGACCTGTTTTCCTAAATAGGTAACAGTGGCTTTACCAAATTCACATTTGGCCAGATTCAAAGTGAGGGAAGCTTTCTTCAACCTCTCAAAAATTACACGAAGGGTTTTAATGTGCTCAGACCAAGTGCTTGAGTGTGCCACAATGTCATCAAGATACACTTCACAGTTCCGAACACCAGCTAAGACTATGTGCATAAGGCGTTGGAATGTAGCGGGTGCGTTTCTGAGACCAAACGGCATAACGGTGTACTGTAACAGGTTATCGGGGGTGACGAAAGCGGAAATCTCAGACGCACGAGGAGTCAAAGGGACTTGCCAATAGTCCTTTAACATGTCAAGTTTGGTGACAAACTTAGCCGAACCAACTCTGTCAACACAATCCTCCATTCGGGGCAGAGGATACGAGTCAGGTTTTGTTACTCCATTTACCTTCCTGAAATCTGTGCAAAACCGCGGCGTTTTATCCGGTTTGGGCACGAGCAGACACGGGGAGCTCCACGCACTGGAACTGGGAACAGCTAAACCATTGTCTAGCAGATAACTAACCTCCTGCTGGAGGACTGCCCTTTTAGTAGGGTTAACGCGGTAAGCGTGCTGTTTAATCGGGGAACCATCACCAACATCAATGTCATGTGAGAGGACAGTGGTGCGGGACGGAGTGTCTGAGAACAGACTGAGATTATCCCTTATTAAACACTTGACATCTTCCCGAGCCGAATTATCCAAATGATGCAGATGCGAATTTAAATTTTTCAGAATCTCTGAGTTTTGGAGACGAGGACAATGTTCAAAACTGTTAAAGCGCAAACCATCACTTTCAGGACAATACTGAGAAGGAGGAACAGGCGCAACAGTGAGAACAGCAGAGGGCGCAGCAGCGGAGGACGCAGCGGCGGCGGAGGACGCAGCGGCGGCAGACGGCGCAGCGGCGGAGGACGACGCAGCAGCGGCGGAGGTTGACGCAGCAGCGGCGGCGGGCGCAGCGGGAGACGAAGGAGCAACTACGCCACCATCGCGAACAAAATATGGCTTCAACATATTAATATGACATACCCGGGACTTTCTCCTTCTATCGGGGGTACCGATAACATAGTCAGTTTCACTTAGTTTATTCTCAACAACATATGGACCACAGAACTTTGCCTGAAGGGCAGCACCAGGGATTGGAAGGAGAGACAATACTTTGTCACCAACTCGAAACTCTCTCTTCACAGACTTTTTATCGAAGTTCTTTTTCATCTTTTTCTGAGATGCAGAAAGGGCGCTGTGCGCGGCGTCACAGGCCTTATGCAAACGCTCTCGGAAGGAGCTCACATAGTCCAACACATTTTGGTTGGAGCTAACAGAGTCGGAAAGATACTTTTCTCTAAGCAACCTCAAAGGACCACGCACGGTGTGTCCAAAAACTAGCTCCGCGGGACTAAAACCGGTGGATTCCTGTACACTTTCTCGTGCAGCCAAAAGGAGCAGGGGTAACCCGTCATCCCACTCTTTTCCTGTCTCGAGACAGTATTTTTTTAGCATTGACTTTAACGTTTGGTGGAAACGTTCAAGCGCGCCCTGAGACTGTGGGTGGTACGCGCTGGATTTCTGATGTTTTATGGACAACGAGGATATGACCTGGGCGAAAAGTTTGGAAGTAAAATTTGAACCTTGGTCTGTCTGAATGGATTTTGGCAAGCCAAAAATGGAGAAAAACTGTATGAGGGCTTTCACAACGGCTTTGGTTTTGAGCGTGCGCAACGGGATAGCCTCGGGATATCGCGTGGCAGCACACATCAACGTCAGAAGATACTGATGTCCTGACTTTGTTTTGGGGAGCGGCCCAACGCAGTCGAGGACTACATGTCCAAATGGTTCACCGATTACTGGGATTGGTTGCAGCGGAGCAGGGGGAATAACCTGGTTCGGTTTTCCGCAGACCTGACAGATGTGACAGGAACGGCAGTACTTTCTTACATCTGACTTTAAACCTGGCCAAAAGAAGTAACGGAGGATGCGATGGTAAGTCTTTTTTATTCCTAAATGACCAGCAAACTATCATGTGCCAGGCTAAGGACTTGTGAACGAAATTTCTCCGGCACCACTACCTGTTGGAATGAGTTCCAACCTAAATCTCCGGATGAGGGAGGATACCAGTTGCGCATTAACACGCCGTCACCAAAACTGTACACACAGGGACTCTTAGCGTTTGATTTTGACACAGACGATAGGTATGTAACCAGAGACGGGTCGGTCTGTTGCGCATGAATAAACTCAGCCCTATCCACCTCAAAAGACAGGTTGGCCTCAGCAGGTAACAAGTTATCAAACACTTTTTCCTCGGATTTTTCTGAAAGTGGTTCTGTTTTCTCAGGACCATCTTCAGAACACATGAAAGACTCAGATAAATCCGTTACCCCATCAAATTTATGCGCTTGGGCGCGCGTAACCACACAAGCAGGGAACACAGAGGACAGACTGACAGCAGCGGGAACCGAAACACACGAGTCGGCAACGGGGTTTTCAACCACCTCGGGAGACGGAAAAACTTTTTTTCCTGCCAGATCATTTCCCAGTATCAGGGCTACACCGTGTACTGGTAAACGCGCACGAAGTCCAACCTTCACAGGGCCGGATACGAGAGGAGAGCGCAGAAAGACATTGTGCAAAGGAGCTCTCAAAAAGCTCATTTTAACACCCCAAAAGAGGGCATCTGAACCGCAAAATGAGTCCTTCGAAAAAGGCAAAACACCCTGGAGCAGAAGAGACTGGTTTGCTCCAGTGTCGCGCAAAATAACAATTGGCACCTGATCTTTTTCTTCCCCCGTCAGAGAGACTGAGCCATGTGAAATGAAAGGCCGGTAACTCTCGTCAAAGTCAGGCTTATCCGCATCTGCTGTGTGCGGAGTTGGCGCCGTAGACACAGACTGGACAAAACCAACACTTTTGGGACTTCTAGGGCCCTTGTACCGCTCTTTCTTTTGGAGCGCAGGACACACCGCAATGAGGTGACCTGCTTCACGGCAATAGAAACATTCACGGCTTTCAGAAGAAACAGGAAAAGCACGGCGTGGGCTTTTGGGTGAAACAAATTGATTTCTTTCTGCACTGGCGTACGGCACGTTTTCACGACGCACAGAAGGAAAAACAGCTCGGTGCGTTAGTACAAATTCATCCGCTCGCACCGCAGCTTTGGACAAAGTTTCCACCTTCTGTTCATTTAAATACACAACAATTTTCTCTGGAAGACATTTTTTAAATTCTTCCATCAACATCAGTTGATGGAGTTTTCCACTTTGCTCGCTGCGCACCACTTGTCGAATAAAACAGTTTTCTCTCTTGCAAACTCCACATGTGTTTGGTTGGCAGATTTCTCACTTGTCCTGAATTTCTGTCGATATGCCTCAGGCACTAGCTCATAGGCACGCATGACTGTGGTTTTAACAATATCATAATCCAAGCTCTCTTCAATCGACAAACTTGCACACACTTCCTGGGCTTTTCCCACTAATTTACACTGCAGTAACAAACTCCACACATTTTTTGGCCACCTTAAAGTTGCAGCAATGCGCTCAAAAGCATTGAAATAAGAGTCCACTTCACTCTCCCTAAAGGGAGGAACTAAGGCAATGTGCCTGCTTACATCAAATTGGTCAGAAGAAGCAGTGGGGGAATGTACACTAAAAGGAGTAGAGGTTAAGTGCACAGAGGATCTTTCCAACTCAAGCGCCCTTATTTTGAGGTGCATAAGCTCAACCTCACGGATCTTGGTTTCTAAGTCCACCTCTTTAAGGCGTAGCGCTAGTTTAAAATCCTCCGTATCTACCCCAGCCTGTAACAGACTCAATGGGTCTATGCTCCCACATGTAAACCCTCAGGGGCAAGACCAGTCTGAGGCCTTAATTTAGTGACCACACCCTTTTCTACCAGCTTCTCTGAAAGTATCCCTTTAATATCGGCCTTACGGGCAATTAAAGGGACATAGATATCAAAAAAACTTGCGATCAGAATTAAATCTGCTTTTGTGCATCGGTCCAACTTTTCAAGGGTGGGACTTGTTGCAAAGTCATCCATTTCAAATGCCATGTTTTAACTGTAGGCCTACCCCTACACACAGAGAAAAAACTGCCAACCAAAAGCAAGAAAGAAACTACTCACCGATCAAATGAGCACTGCAAGCCCGGAAAAAAGGACGGACGAGCCCCCAATTTATGTTACGCCCCTGTCTAGGGGGTCGGAGCGCAACATAAATATAAAAAGGATATTCCCTCCCCGGTCCCCAAACCACAAGCTCAGGACTAGATGTTTGAGTATAGTAACAACATTTATTACTAACTCAAGTTTTAGCAAACAATACAATTAAACAATATAGCTCAAGGTGAACAAAGGCAAAAACAACAAACAAAATCTATCTTTTAAATACCCTGACTAACCTTCAACAAAATAATCAAACAAACAAAAATACAGTTACTAAAATCTGGCTCCCTAGGATACATCAGATAAACAGGAGAAAAGGTTAATAAAAGAAAAATGGCAGTTCACCCTTACCAAACAATTTGCTATTCTTAAGCAACGAAAAATACAATACAATCTTACAGAAAAACACTATAGCACCAAGGCTACTAAAGACACGCTAAATACTACGGTTACACTAAGGTTTGGAGGCCGAGGACAGAATGAGCTGCTGTCAGTTAGCTGTCACTGGACTGCTGGGCATCAGAGCATTTTAAACTGCCGAGATGATGAATGGACCAATCAGCAGCCGACACAGCCCAGACCGAACCGACACCTCCAGCCACTCAGAGAGCGAGCACCTAAATAGAAGAATCAAAGATCCACACACACAGAACACTCACTCTCACACAAAACACAGTAACACAAAGATCCTCACCAAATAGAGACACTCACTCTGAGACTAAATACAAATACATTTCCATATACGGCCAGGGCCGTAACAGATGGGGACACTGGGAACAGAGGGTGAGGGGGTTGAAGGCACTATTAATGTTCTTAAGAGACACAGGATTGGTGGGTAGAATTTAAAGTAGCAGTAATGTGTAAATGACATGATGTAACAGTAGGTGGCGGTATGCACCTTAAAGTTGTTTGCGATCCGCCAGAAAACGAGAGAAGAAGAGAAGAAGAAGAAGGAATTAGATCGAACCAGAAGTGTGGTTGTCTCGTTGTGATCTCCGGCTGGTGGCGGGATAGTTGTTGCGTTAGCTGACGAGCATATTTGTCCGTTTTGAGGCGGCAGAGCTCCAGGTGAACCCGCACACACTCAGGTAAACACTTTAATAATGTTTCTTTGACCCGGAAATCAAAGTGAATATAGCGTTAGCACGCTGGGCTAGCTCCGATGCTAACCAGCTAATTAGCCGCTGTTAGCTTCGGCCTGCTGCTGTGTGACTAACTGCTAGCGTTAGTGTAGCACCCTGAAGCTGAAGCATATTATTTCAGTTATTTAATATTTCTTGCTGATTTTATATCAGTGTGTCAGGTTAAAAGAATTTGCTTTAAATAAGTGTTTTAAGTTAATTCATATTTTTATTATTACAATGGTTAGAAATATGACTTACCTGTATGGCTTCTTACTGTGAAGGGAGGAACATGGTTGTACTTACCCTTTAGAAAGAGAGCGCTGTCGCTTTAAGAAGGAGAGTCACGGAGATGTGCTGTATGCAGGCTGAAGGAAAATGTGCTTGTTCTGAACTGGGATTTTGTTAATAAATAGTTGTAAAACGAAGATGGACATGTTCTTGGCAGTTCATTTTGAGGGTGCAACATTAGCCTTAGATCACTTTAATGTGTGCTTGTGTTATCTGATTGAACTTCCAGTTCCTTTGTGTTTTAGTCCAGTTTGAGAGGAGTTTCACTTTTTTTCTCAGTCGCTTTGGTTCGTTTCTAGAATCATCCTCAACATTTGCAAAACAGAAAGTGCGTTTCTCCAAACAGATCACACACATTTAGGCTTTTCTATGTGATCTTTGATAGTTTCCATGGAAACCAGAGCATTCCTTAGAGAAGAGCTGCAGCTGTTTTCACGCTAACATGGACCATGTTATCAGCACTACGTGGATGGGAGTAAAACCAGAGGAGACAGCAGTACCTGAATATCTCCGTGTGCCTTGATTTGTAGTGAGTCCAGGACAACAGAGTCCAGCAGTCAGAGTGGAGACCTGCTGGATCTCAGAGACCAGGACCAGGAGCCCGTTTCAGAAAGCAGCTTTAACAAACTCTGAGATGGAAAAGTTTTCGGTTCCAGAACAGCTGATCAGAGTTTGTTCAATCAAATGTGAGGATGAAAACAGCCATCATCAATGGAGCTCTGATACTACGATTCACCATGGCAACAGGTAAATAAGAGGCAGAGCCTCCATTTGAATCCAGTCCACTTAGAGATATGAATGCATGTATATGCTGACTATGCACATTTCTCTTTAAAAAAGTCCCAGCAGGGAAAAGTGTCAATAACACAATAAAGTTTAAGTCAGTGTTGTCCATGAATTCATCTTTTAGCAGACTTGACATTTCCTTAATGGATGATAAAGTGGTGAATGTGACTGTGTATTAGACTTTAGCCTACATTACATTTAAATAGATTTATTCAGCTTTAATGTGACGGGACAAAACACAGGAGCAGCAACTGAAGATGAAAAATATCAAATCTCTCTATCAGAGACAGAGAGACATGACTGTAAGCTCACAGTCTGATCCAGTAATAATGTTTTTGTTGATTTAAAGGTTAAATGGAGTAGATTTTAAATAGTAGACATCTATTTGGATCTCGGCTCAACAGCATTCAGTGACTTTATTTTAGGTACTTCAACAAATGGAGTCAATTTAAACCCAGTCAGTGAAATGCTGTTAAAACCCACGTACAGACTATACGCAGCCTATTTAGAAAACTCTCTTTCTAACTCCATTCTGCAGCTGCACCACCATCCTGCTCTCTCAGAAATATTAACAGATAATCTACAATATTAGAGGAGTTCTGTTCCATCAGTGGGACCAGTCACATCATGAGTGATAGAGATCATAATTCATTGATCCTACGTGTCTGAGCTTCATACTGATCTTTACTGTTTAAACTGAGATTACACATTATGACCAATAAACATTTTAGTGGAACTGCTCTAACAGACTGACAGCTGTCTGTGTTCAGAGTCACAGTGTTATAAAGAAGGACATGCAGAGGTTTTATTCTGAGCTGAGGGCCACTTGATGCTGTGTGATATTTGAATGTTCAAAGAAATGACTGACAGCACATAAAAGAGTAACTTTGGACAGTCCAGAGTAACAAACTAATATATGACACACAGTAAACCTTTGATACGGACTGAATGAATGAGGAAATAAATCACAAATCACACTTTCTGAAACAGAGACCAGGACCAGGACCAGGAGCAATACAAGAGCGAAATGGAGGAGGACCAGCAGAACCCGGACCAGCAGAGCAACAAGGTCCCCAGAAGACCAGCAGCAGGCTCGTCCTCTGATACCAGCGATGTTCAGGTCAGTGTTCATGACCTCATGGCTTCATAACGACACTAAAGACACGAGGAAGAGTCAAGAACTGAATAAATGACTGTTTAACCCTCTGAGGTCTAAGCTATTTTTCTTTTGCTATTTGTGGTCCGCCTGGTCTCCTTTTGTAATAATTAAGATAGAATCTCAACACTGTAACCTTTCTTTTTGATGGGAAGGTACTTTGTTGCCTTGGCCTGGTCTGTTTCTTGAAGTGGTCTTGGCTACCATCCCCCTGGTTCTGTTGACTACCCTGCTGGAGAGGTGGTCGGCGCCGCTGGGGTGTTGCCTTGGTATTCACCCTAGTGTGAGGTCTTCGTTGCCTTCAAGCGCTAGGTGGTGCTTTCTGAGGTCTGAATCACCAGGACTCTAGCGTTGTCCTCGTACCTCCTAGCAGGGCACGCATATGTCTCCCATGTCATCTTTTTTTCTTCATTCATTCAACCTTTATTTAATTCTCAAGGAATCATTGAGGGCATGGCCTCATTTTCAATGATGTCGAAACAACAATAAAACAGAATAAATACACACAAAAACCAAATTAACGAATTACAAGAATCATTCAGCCAGACAACTATAGAACAATGTTAAAAACAGTCAGATTCAAGAGCGGAGTAGATTGTGATCATGGATTTAAAATCACCTAGAGGTACAACTGTGATTAATTTGAATGTGTTTTATTACATCGCTGTGTTGAAGACTTGATTCTGATTGGTCAATCAAGGCGTTCTGTGGTCTGTAATTTCTTTATAGCAGACCATTGCTATGTATAGCAGGCCGTTGGTATATATAGCAGACCGTTGCTATGTATAGCAGACCGTTGCTATGTATAACAGACTGAGATCCAGTTGTGCAGTTTGGAGGGAAACTGGTCCAGTCCTGTTTCTGCAGCTTAGTATCTTGTGCTAACTTCCTTGTGTTTGTTGCTTGAAGTTAGCTGGTAAAAAGGCAGGCACTCGCATCTTCTGCCTTAGAAGTTCCATGTGTATATGTCTGTTTGCTAACAAGACATCCAGAGCAGAGCTGGTTCTGCAGCTTCTGGTCTGTAGAGAGAGCAGGGTGTAAAGACCAGGAGCTGACCCTCCTGCAGGTCAGCAGGGGTTGAGAAGAGCAGCAAGAAAAGAGAGAGGAAGAACAAAAGGGGGTCCTTGCTTTTATCCCGCATGAATTTCACAAGTACGTGTGAATGAGTCATCATGCTACAGCAGCCAATGGAATGGTTACTTGGTCCATGGGTGGATGACTCAATGAGTGACTCAAGGATCCTGGGAAACGTAGTTCATTATCTTTGCCACCATCTTGACTGGTGGGTCCCAACATCCCCCTTTTTGGTCTTAAGATGTCCATCATCCTTAAGAGCAAGCTAGAAGGTTGAACAGTTCACAGGTCCTTGGAAACAAACTGGGAGTTGTACAGTTCCATTCCGGGGGACAACTCGAAAGTCGTTAAGTCCATGATTGGAAAAAGTTAATTCGACAGTTCATTCAAACGTCTGGGCAGTTCATTAACCAACTGGGCATTGGTTAAAACTATCTATCTTGGCTAAGCAAGAACAGTCCCTAAGTTACAAATAAAACCAAATAAACAACAACAATAGTATTGTATAAAATACATAACCAGTATTTCTGTTATTTATAAGGTTAGTGAAGAAGAATGTTAGAGGTGTAGAGGTGTTAAGTGAGATGCGAAGAGTGTCACCTAAAACAACGAGGACAGGTGTATGACGGGTTCTGTACGGTCATAATGTGGTGTCCTAAGCTAGTGTGTTGCACTAGTGATCTCTAAACAAGATACTACCAAGGAGTTGGTCCAAGTGTACTTGTAAGGTTGGACAGTGGTGACTTAGTCCTATCATAATTTAGAGTTTTGCTGTTGCTAACAAACTCAAGTTTGCCCTAGTAACTGCAAAGGAAGAAAGGAAAATTAAGGCACCGTCAACTAGCATCTGTCTCACTGTTAGCTATGTGTTAGCTAGTACTGTGGGAAGATAACTCTGGAGCTCTTGTGCTTGACTCGTGGCTCAGGGCTGTAACGCTCCAGGTAGCCAGAGGCAGAGAGGCACTCCGAGTCTGAACTGAGGTCAGAGATGCTGTGATCATCGTCAGACCAGTCATGCCAATACCTATCTCTACGCAACTGGAGGACATGGCGGTTGCGCTCTGTGTCCTTATGCAGCCTTTTGTGACCCCCCTTCGACCTGTTGTGAAGGTGGTCCTTTGAGGTGGCAGATCTGCTTGACACGTCAGTGTTTGAGCTTGTAGGCTCAGTTGGTTTACCCCCCCTTTTGGAAATGACCAGAGTTTCCCGAACTATCTGGGTCATCTTCCTTATCTCAAGCAGTGAGGGGTTACCCTGACGCGTCCTGAGTACCACATGCGTGCGAACACATGGGTGCAGGTTCTGCAAAAACAAGGACTTGAAGATGGGGTTTTCTTCTAAGCGTGGTGCATTCTTACCTTGGAAGTGTGCATGCCTTAAACGTCTGTAGTATCTAGGATTTTCACTACGAGAAGGTTTAATTTGTATGGCTGCAAGCATCGCGGAGGTCACGTCAGCAGTAGAAGAGAATTCTTATATCAGTGCATGACGGAGCTCACTATAGTCATTTCTGACTCTGGGAGGTTGTGACTGTATAAACTTTTCCACAGCTTTAGAGCTGGTTTTCCACAAAAGTTTAACTTTCTCCCTGTGGATGGCGTGTGGCAGGTCAATTAGATTGTGATATAATTCCATAAAATAGTCATCAATGTGATGGTCACAGTTGTCTGGAACAAAACATTCAATGTCTTTAGCTATAAGTTCAAGCACTTCATGGTGGGTACACTGTGGGGTCCTTTCTGGTGAAGGCGAGACTAAATTAGCATTACAATGCACTTGTGCATCACATGCTAAAGTTCTCTCTGGCTGAGAAGCAGAGGCTGAACAGCTGTCATCACTCTTGTGACAGAGTGGAAAAGAGGCTGAACAGGCTGAACTTTTGGAGGAAGGAGCACAGATGAAAATGTCATTTCTCAGTGGCTGAGAAGAACATGGGGCAGAGTATCTTCTAGAAGATAAACTACATTTGTCTTCACTGTCAGTATCAGAAGGATAGGAAGTCAGGTAGCTGTTAGCACTGTCTCTCAGAGGGGGTTGAGGAGCTGACTTCATTCCCAAGAACTTTGAGTCGGTTGGAAATCCTTCACTTCTGAGTGGAGAGGGAGTTAACCTCTCATCAAGTGAGGAGTGTGAATCGGAGTAACCAGAATCACAATGGCTGAAAGACTGTGGTGGGAAAACACATTCTAGTCTAAGCACTAACAATTTCTCTTTGTGTGAGCAAAGATCTGACTCTGCTGAATGCAGGTCTTCTAAGTAACGCATCATCTTTTTTTTCGCTGTCTGAACTTCATGGAGGAGACATGCATTTTGCCTTCTTAGGGATTCTACCTCCTTTTCCAGGGCTGCTTTGCTCTGAATGGCAAGGCTGGTTTGCCTGTGAAAAATCAGTAGCAAGCATTTAAACAATGAATCTTTGGATGCGGTCTGCGCATCACACCTGTCTGTGAGGAGTGATTCTATTTCCTTCTTGCACTCACTGAAACTCAACCTGCTGATGAGTTCAGGGCATTCTCCATTGTTGTGCCTGGACTGGAGGGTTACACTAAACAGGATGTCTAGTACAAAACAAAAACAATGTTGGCTATGGTGTTGTGTTGGCAGACACCTTGTAGTGTAGCTTGGGAGGTACACTAGCCTAACAAACAATGTGCTTGCCTACACTATGGGAGGTAGCTTCCTGTGGAAGAGGGGAAGCTACAGCACCAACTAGTGTCTATAGTGGGAGTAAAACAAAAGGGGCCAGTAAAAGTATACACAGGTTTACAAAATAAGTTTGCTTGCACACTTAAAACATGCACTAACTGAGATGCAGGGCAGTAACAGTTGTGATGATATCTCTTATAGGTGACTAAAGCTGGAACACGTGGAAGTAACAGCTCAGTGCAAACTTATATCACAGGGCTGGTAGCACACTGTGGCTCTATCAGGCTCAATTTAACTCAGGCTGGAATGTGTGGCAGTAACAGCCAGGTACAAGCTCTCTATGTTACACAGGGCCGGTGGCACGTTGTGTCATTAAAGGAACACTTAGATTAACAGCAAATTGACAACGTGACTAGATTGCATTGAATACGTGGTATTCAAATGCTGAACCAAAATTCTTTCAAGTTCTACAGAGTAGGTTGACTTAAATTAGCAGCAAAAGCACGTTCTTAAAATTAACACTATGAAGGCTTAAAGTGTTAATAATCAAAATCTCTCAAATCACTACTCTCACCACAATGTACTTGTATGTTTATAAGTACAGCTGGACGTCTACTCCTGTTGAAGACTAGTGGTGTAGAATGTCAACACTTTTGGTTTGTTTAGAAGTGGAATATGAAATTTTTGGTTTTGACCAAAAAATGATGCTGAAAATTAATATTGCACAATTATGATTAATTTGCCAACAATACTATGCCTCACACGGGGCACCATAATGTAGGGGACGCAGATAGGAGCTGGTCTAGTTATTAGACAATATTAAAGATAATTATCAATATTAATAAAATGTATATTAATAAATTATCAATATATATTAATAATCACAGGGCACCAAATTACATTGGTACATAAGCTCAAAAGACATTAAAATGTCTATCAAAAGTAAATAATAATTATCAAAATAATTATTAATTATATTGAATAATATGATTTAATGTATATTATATCATCCTCGGGACACCACTCTTTAAAACAAAGAGAAAATGATAGCACATCAATGTTGTTTCATAGATAAGTCTCATTAAATTGTGTGAGAGAGTGTGTGTGTGTGTGTGGTGTGAGTGAGTGAGTGAGTGAGTGAGTGAGTGAGTGAGTGAGTGAGTGAGTGAGTGAGTGAGTGAGTGAGCGAGAGAGAGAGGGAGAGAGAGAGACAAAGACAAAATGGCTACTTATCTTTGATGTCTGCATGGCCTACAAACAATATGGCGAGCACTGTAAAACTACAAAGATGGCTGGATCAAAGATGGCCACCAGGGTGTCACCACATGGCTTCTTTGTTCTTCGGAGCACATGGGCTCAGGGAGAACGAAGGGGGGGTGATGTGGGGTTTGATAGTCTCTGAATGTGTATGTTTGTGTTTAAAACCAATTTACAGTTTATGAAAGTGATGTTAATGTGTGTCGGATAATGCAGTGGGTTAGAATAGATGGTTAGTTTGCATGCAAGACCTTGTCTATGTGAAGCATAAACTAAACACATGATATGTGGCGAAGCCAGCTACCCAAATATCCTGACTACAACAATATCAGAACATTAAAACTCAATGAATAATATTAAACCAAATCAATACGGATACATTCATAAAAATTAAGTTGAACAGTCTTGCTCAGCCGTGTGCAATTGCTAATGCTAAAACAATCCCAGTACGATACCAATCCATGGAAGAAAAGGTTGTAATTCCAAGTTGGAGGAGTTGGAGAAAGCAGGCTGGAGAAAGTTATGGTTCCAGGGTCAAAGTCTTTGTCCTTGCTGTGTGAGATCCAGTTGTGCAGTTTTGGGGTAACTGGTCCAGTACTGTTTCTGCAGCTTGGTATCTTGTGCTAACTTCCTTGTGTTTGTTACTTGAAGTTAGCTGGTAAAAAGGCAGGCATTCGCGTCTTCTGCCTTAGAATGGAATGGTTACTGAGTCCATGGGTGGATGACTCAATGGGTGACTCAAGGATCCTGTGAAGCGTAGTTCATTATCTTTGCCACCATCTTGAATGGTGGATCCCAAACACACTGATGGGACCAACTGTCACCGTGTCAGTGTGAAGGAAAAACAACAGAGAAAAGGCATATAACATAACTGCTGGTGTTGAACCACAGATTTTGATGAATTATGTCCTAAGAGTCTGCTACAACATTATACAGTATGTAGTATAGCACAGCAATATAACGTAGAATTGATTAGAATGTCAAATATACTATGGTATCATATGGTATCGTATAATATATGACAAGAATATATCAGTATGGTGAGGTATATAATCAGTCCAGCAGAGAGACAATGAGAGGGGGAGGTGAGGTGAGTGTCTACAGTGAACCAGATACTGTGGATTTCCCCCTTACTTTACTTTTGTAGCAGTGACATTACATTAATTCTCTTTATTCTCGTGCTAAAATCGACTCTAAATCCACATTTTACAGCTGATGTTTTAAAAAAAATGTCCCTATGGGATTCAATCTCTGTCACCTTTTTTTTTTTTTTTACTCCTGATGAGTTTGCACCGTTTCTAAATTAAAATAAATAGAATAGAATACTACCTTATTAATCCCCACGGGGGAATTAATCTTCTATGTT
>CAKAOJ020001854.1:0-27196 GCA_916701645.2 Sebastolobus alascanus
TTTCCAAGCAGGATAGCATTTCATTCAAACAATCGACCACTGGGGGAGCTACAAGTCAGACTATACATCAGAAAATGTTCGTCCAATCAATACTAAACTCACAGGATACATTTCATAACAATTTGAACCACGTGTGTAAAACTATTTAGAAATTACTCCATAGGGGGCGCCACCAGTTCCAAAGATTTGCATGGGCCTAGAGCAAATTTCGCCACAAATCAAAGGGAGTTCATCCCAGCATCATCAAACTTGATAGATATTTTAATTAACCTGTTGAAACGTCCCCAAAATGCCAAGAAATATGACTGGCGGGACTTTGAGTGTACAAGTACAGAAAGGCTGCATATTCCGTAATAATGAAAGAAGGGTATGATTGGTCTCACTCCTTCTTTATACAGAATTAAAACAGGTGAAATGACTATGTTTTGCTTTGTGAAGCCCAAAATTCGATCACTGCTGCTCCTGGCTTTGATTTCAGGTGCTTCCGCTGTTGAGCGAAAAAGGGCATAAACCCGCGAACTGCCGCTTGCGGCTGTAATTAGGGTTTATGCCCCGAAGGGGCTAAACCCTATTGAGTTTGTGTGAATTTATTAGGGTTTATGCCCCGAAGGGGCTAAACCCTATTGAGTTTGTGTGAATTTATTATTATTATTATTATTTGACTTATGCCGCGGCTCAATTTGCCGTGAGCTGGAATGAGCTAAAAACATGAAACTTGGCACAATAACTGGAAATGATGTGCAAATGCTTCTCAAGGAATATGACATCAATCGGCCACATGGTGGCGCTGTAATTAACGCTCAAACACGCGATTTTGGAAAAGCCACGCCCCTCGCACCGTAAGTCCGATTGACTTGAAATTTGACACACATGTCCATCTCCGTGTGATCTACAAAAAAGCCTCTTGAACCACTAAAGTCCGCCTAACTAGATTTTCCGCCATTTTGAATTTTTTGAAAAACACATTTTTGACATCTCCTCCTAAACCGCAGGTCCGATTGGTACCAAATTTGCTGCAAATCATTATTGGATTAAGCCCATCAAAAGTTATCAAAAGCTTTCTGATATCTCATTGCGTTTTTAAGATAATGATCAACAAACTTTTCACTGGGCGGAGCTTATCAGGAAATTAGCCATAATTCATTGACCATTAGTCTAATCATCATAAATCTTGGTAGATATCTTCAGTGCGTATTTGGTAATAAGTGTACCTAAGCATATTTTGCTCGACCCATAGGTGGCGCCAAAACTATCAAAAACTTCTACCTCAAGATCCGATGGACAGAATTTTATCAAATTTGGTACACATGCTCGGGGGGCAAGTATTAACTAAGATCTGAAGTGTCATATTGATCGGTGCATGTGGGCGTGGCCTATTTAGCATATTATGCTAAAATATGCCTTTGTTCAATTTGCTGTGAGCGTGAACGAGCTAGAGACATGAAACTTGGTACCATAACTGTACATGATGTCATAATGCTTCACATAAAATATGACCCCAATTGGCCTGATGGTGGCGCTACAGCATTTTCTAAATTTTTAAAGGCCGGCCCCCCTCACACCATAATTCTTATTGACATGGAATTTGACACACATGTTCAACTCCATGTGTTCTACAAAAAAGCCTCTTGGATCTCTAAAGTCTGCCTCCTAGATTTTCCTCCATGTTGAATAGTTTGAAAAACACATTTTTGACATCTCCTCCTAAACTCTACGTCCGATTGCTACCAAACATTCTGTGGATCATTACTGGAACAAGATCATCTAAAGTTATCAAAAGCTTGTTGATATCTCATTGCGTTTGGAAGATATTTACCAAGGAACGTTAAAGGGGCGTGGCTTGGCACATCAATAGAGCTAACTCCACAACTGTTCGGCCAATCTTCTCGAAACTTGCAGGACATGTTCACTAGAGTACCTAAAACATTCCCTGAAAGTTTCATTGAAATCAACCACTAGGGGGCGCTACAAGCGGTGTTCTTGTCTGAGCTACACTCCGGAACAGAGGGTGGCGGTAGTACGTCAATATGCCGGAAGTCAACCGCCGTAAAACAAGAAGAAGAAGAAGTCAGCGGAAGTCAGCGGAACAGACGGAATTCTATCGATATTTCATCGGGAGCAGTCAAGGTAAGCAGACCTGTGTCAACTGTAATGCTAAATGAGAATGTTCAAAGTTGTTGTTTGCAGACTATCAGCCGAATCCTGTTTCTTCCTCGGATATAAACCACAACAGTAGATATCTAACCGCTGCCAATAAATAACGCAGAACATTGGTTAGCCCTTGCTGTTGTTAGCGAACGTTAGCTTCTGCTAGCTAACGGCTAGGCTACGCTACAGTTAAAGAGTGACAGCTGGCATTACGCCGGCGGGTAGTTTGCTTGTTTGGCCAGGCAGTAGCACCGGGAAGCGTTGCTCACTGTCTTTCGGCGTACATGTGAATTACTTGGGTTGTTAAGACCGAACACCGCGGAGCTCCGGCATTGACGGGAGTTGTATCCCCCCCCCCCCCCCCCCCTTCACGAGATCTGCGCGCACAGCGAATGTAGTAGTTGTATGGAGTAATATTCAGCGCGGAGTTTTTACCTGCAGATAATTATTTTTCTCAGGGAAAGCTCATATTACACACAGTGTTTGTTACTTACACACAGTGTTTGTTACTGTGTACAGTGTACAGACTTGGAGATGTATTGACTGTAGTTAGAGTGTAAACACACGGCCCACATGTGTGTAAAGTGAGTTTCCTTCTTTAAAAACACTGAGTGCTGAGATTTTTTGTTTGCCAAGAGCTCGGTGAATCGTATATCTCCCGATATGCACCAGCTGTCATAGTGATACCTTATCCAGCCATGAATATTTAGAACGTCATTCTACAGTTGAAAAACATAGCAGTCAAAGTGTAGGTCTATTTGTAATATGTAAAATTCATATTTATTGGCAATTAAAAGAACAGTTAGACCCAACTGGACTGGAGAACCTATTAACTTGTATATGAGGACAATAAAACACACTTGTACATGTAATTGGCTGAATAAAATAATAATTACAGAAAAGTAAAATAAATTTGTGTTACTGTTTTATGTAATTTTTATTTAGAATGTTGAAAATGTTTAGACATAAGACAGTAAACAAGATGGTAATAAATACATATATAAATAAATAACTAAATGTAAGTCGTTAAAACTGCTCAATCGGATAAGACTGTCCATTAGATGTACAGAGGTACTCACAGCCATGGTGTGTCTTAACACCTACCACATATGTGACAGCCAATGTGAAAATTCAAAAAACACATTAAAGATTAATATTCCCAACATGTCATGTGATATTTCATAGTTTGACATAATTTTTGTTTGACTGTAGATATTATCTTGACCACATAAGATCTATGGATCAAATTTGGTCATCAGCACGTATTGTGGGTCATTTTGGCTGAATAGTTCAGTATAACTGCATGAAATACTCCAACACGTTCCCAACATTGTTTCTTACAGATGCCGCTGAAAAAAAACTACAAACGGTCTGAAGCTGCCAAGAAGAGGATGTCTGTCAGGAAGAAGGCTCCTGTGGTGGGTCATTCGCAGAGTAAATGTACTAAACACATATAACATGTCACTGGTGTAATATTAGTAGAGTATGCTCAATATTTGTATAATTATCTTAATGTCAGAACTGGGAACGAGGTATAACGTCCGGGCCACACTCTCTGCGTGAGCAGCACGTGGCGGCTGCTTCGTTGAACTGCTGCGTGTCTCACACCGTGTCTTAACTGAATGTGAGCGTCCGACTATCTTGCTGCATTGCGTTGCATCGGATGCTCTCTGTCCACACTGAATGCGTTAAATTATGCACTACTGTTTTACGTCATGTAAACAAACCATGCACATATCGGCTGTGTGCTCCATATCAGCCTGTAGACGTAATCGGATGTAACCACTTCAAAGATGGGTTAGTAGTACTTGCTATCTGCGTTTGTAGCTAACTTTTTAAACAGAAAACACACGTTTTATATCGTGATATTTACTGGAAATGACAGACAATATAGCCCGCCGTGCGTCTATCTCGTGCTTGGGAAACGACAACACCACAGGCAGTGATACAGTCAGGTGGTGAGATACGATAAACAGAGAATTCAACTGATTAATCTAACATTATGACTGAATTTTTCATAAACACATTTTAAGTTAAAAAGGACTAAATGTGGATGGTTCATTCACCACTTGTTGGCTTTGCTCAGCCTGCTGTATAGTGTTACATTAGTCCGTTGTGTATTCCACAATACTGAACCAAATAATCCAAACAGGTAGAAGAAGTAAGATAAGCACAGGATGTTTGTCTCGCTTTTCAATGCACTCGATTTGTAGGTGTACTTTGTCTCAGTTATTTTTCTATTGAGCTAGATTAAAAAAAATCACACTGATGTTTAACAAAAGTGGACCACAATGAGGCTTTGTATTGAAATACTGTACTGACTGCTCATATTTCCCATAGTTTCCATATTTGTCTCTTTTGTGGCGTGTTTGTCTTTACTTTTAACCACTATTGAGGTGGCTGTTACATTTATTGACACCAGAAGTCTGTACTACGAAGCAAGTTCAACATACCCAGGGTATCTTCTCATTATTTGGTTCAAGGAACCCTACCAAACAAGATCACACTAAGCGATCCTACGAAGGTGGTTATCAACTCAGTAAATCAACCCAGGGTTTCTCAGTCTGGTTATGAGCACGTTCACATGAACAGGGCGGTATTTGCAGCATCTGACCAATCACAAACATAGACAAGTTTACTGACTTGCAGACAGACTGGCAGAGCAGCACATTTTACAAAGAAAGAGCGAATTATATTAGACAAATACAAAGAAGTTAAACACATAATCCAGACTAAAAGTAACAGTTGAAGCTGCCAAATGCAGGAAGGACAGCTGGAAAAAGAAAAAAACTGCAGATATATGAATACGTAATTTAACAGACTTATTAATTTAACAGAATAGTCAAAAGTCAAATATAGTCGTCTAGATGCGGCAGTCATATATAAATAGCTATTAGAATTGTAATGGATGAGTTAACTACAATTCATTATGGCTTTTGATAAGAGTGCGGTTTGTGTGACTATTTCAACCTTCTTTCAGCTGCGTCCCGACTCTAACGGTGTGAAACAGACTTCAGATCAAGTAAAACAATAAATATAAAAATATAATTCAAAGCAATAAGCACCCACAGCATACAGCCAGCTGTCCTTCCTGCATTTGTCAGTTTAAACTGTGTTGTTTTTAGTCTGGATTATGACTGTAACTTTTTCATACTTGTGTAATATTATCATACGATCCACACACCAAATTCTGATTGGTCAGTAGGCGGTGCTTCTATATGAGTTGTCTTTTATCTGGAACATAACCTGCTTTCGAACAGGTTAAGTGTTCAGCATAACCATAACCATGGCAATCTACTTTGGTAACAAGTGAATCGTCATAGGACGGAAAACTCACAGTTAACCCTGAAAATTACCTCACTAATCACAAATCCTGCTTCGTAGTACAATCCCCAGTTAGCTCGTAATTATTTTACTGTTGTGGACACTATGCATACAGCTGCAGGCGTCAATGCTTTTGCTTAAAGGAACAATAATCAAGTTAATGTCCTCATCTACATCCAGGACAACTGACCCAGTTTTCTCTCGCTGTCAGAGACCCTGATGGCTCATTTTATCCAAACTAATCAGCCATTCTTTGTCCATCTTGCTGCTTTTAACGTGAGTGACAGATAAAATAAGAACAGGTTGCTGACAAAAGTTTACTTCACAACATCGGGTCGCGTCGTTGGTGACCAGTTAGGACAAGTCCAATAGAAAACAATGTCAACAAGCTGATATTTATCACTGACGGTCGCTCGTCGCATCCAGTTAGGACACAGTGTTATGTGTGTGGTGTCCACATTGGCAGCGTTTCTGCTGCAGCGCTGCTTCTGCCAGCCGTTTCTTTTTACGTTTGCCCTACATGATTTCATGTCATTATATATGTTGTTTATATTAATTTTAGACAGAAAATGGTTAAGAAGCGTGCAGCCATTTGTAATTATAGTAATCCACCACTGCTTGATAGTGCCAGATCCTACTTACAGTTCCTTGAAGTTGATGAAAGCCACAGACTGTATATTAAGTATCTTGAATTTCTGTTTATGCCTATGTGTCCCTATGGATTTCAAAATGGTCATTTACCATTTACAAAGAATTCTCTGTCTCTTTGTCTCTCTCTCTCTCTCTCTCTGTCTCGCTGTCTGTCTCTGTCTTTGGATTCTGTGAATCTTGTTTTATTGACCGTGGTGTTCTTGTAACTTGTCTAGTGTTCTGGTTTTTGTAATATCTTGAATTTTTAATAAAGTATTGTAAAATTCTCTCTCTCTCTCTCTCTCTCTCTCTCTCTCTCTCTCTCTCTCTCTCTCTCTCTCTCTCTCCCCATCTTTTTCACCCTCTTTCAGGATCCAAACCTGAACCAGGAGGCCGAGCCTGGATTGCAGACCTGGGAGGAGATTCCAGCTGATGCTGGCTCTCTGGGCACTGGCAATACACCATCCCCGACGGGCACTGGCAATACACCACCCCCGCCGGGCACTGGCAATACACCACCCCCGCCGGGCACTGGCATTACACCACCCCCGACGGGCACTGGCAATACACCACCCCCTCCGTGTACAAAACTCTCAAATGCGCAAAAACTCAAACTCTCAAATTCACAAAATCTCAAATTCCCAAATGCCCAAACTCTGGAAAAACTGTCAAACCTTGTCAAACCTTGTGAAAATGTGTCAAAACTCAAACTCTCAAATTCACAAAATCTCAAATTCCCAAATGCCCAAACTCTGGAAAAACTGTCAAACCTTGTCAAACCTTGTGAAAATGTGTCAAAGTCAACTGCTGGATTACTGTCTGATCATGATACAAACATTACTGATCATATGTCTGACTCTAATATATTCATGCAGTCTGTGTCTGAAAAGCAGGTTACTGAAACCATGTCTGAAGTTGTTCGTGAGCCAATGAGTGGATCCAAGTTCGTAGACAACCACCAAGTTGGAATGCAGACTACAGCACCACGTACACCTACTGAGGGCTTTATTTCCCAATCACCTGTGAAACCTGTCTTATTTGGTTCATTCTCTCAAAATGATGAGCGTTTCAATGATAATGCTGGCAAACAGTGTGTAGCTAACTGTTTAGCAGCAGTTATGATGAATGAGATGAAAAATGTGTTGACTTGGAGTGATGATGGAAATGCTAATGATGTTGACACTGTTCTTATTGAAGGGAATAAGTTGTACACTACTCTTAGAGACAGTGGTAAGATAAGTGGAAGAAGTGGGTATCTGTTCATTGAAGAGTTACCAAATGTATATACAATGAAAGATGCACAGTTTTCAATAAAGTGTGGTTCAACTTTCAGTGGAAATGTCGGTGTGTTTGATGAGGCTGCTGATTCAGAGATGAGGAACATTAATGTACCACTGGATATGGCTATTCAAAGGGCACTGATAAATCATGATGCTTGCTTTGTGACATTGAGTAGTAACACATGTGTGGTTGTTAAGCAAGGCCAACATTTTGCTGTTTTTGATCCTCATCAACGCGACAGTCAGGGTCATGTGGATGCAGAGATGGGTACTGCTGTAGTTGTCTATCACTGTGAGTACACAACACTGTATGACCAGCTTGAGAACCTTGCCAGACAACTGATTCCTGATGACCGTATGCTTCATGCCATGCCATTTGAGGTTCGAAGTGTCAAAGTGATGATCACAGGTAACATGATGCGACATTGTGAAGTGCCAACCACCAGAGAAGAGTTTGTCAAAAACAGCAATGCTAATGAAGCCAGACCACTCTACAGTGCTGTGTTGAAGGGTGAACATAAGAGAACTGCCACATGCACCAAATTTCTGCATGAACATGTGACTAAAAAGAAAAGATGTCCTTCAGAAGTAAGTGTCTGGGAAGTGCAGAGAAGTACAAGTGACCCACCAGGGGCAACTGGTATGAATGCATCAGATGGCAATGACACCCATATGGACACAGAAATTGAAATAACTCATGTATCCATGATCCCTTTCACTTACAAGCCCCTAAGTCCTGTGACTAAAGGAAGACTTTGTCTAAACATTGGTGTGAGAGATGAGAATGCAAAGCAGCTGCAATCTGCAGAGATGTCTGGTATGGGAAGAGTCTGTGAAACGACACCAATTCAAGGCGATGGTAACTGTTTTTTTCGAGCTTTATCCTATGCCATTTCAGGAACAGAGAATGGACACATGAAACTGCGCCGAAGAATTGTCGATCATCTTGTAAGACATGCAGCAGAATTCCACAAATACCTAAGAGCAGGACAGTCCTCTATTCCAGACCATTTAAACAACTCAAACATGAAATGTTCAGGTTCATTTGCAACAGAGATTGAAATCTGGGCAGCTGCTAACCTACTACAGGTCGACATATACACCTACAATACAGACAGATGGAATTATTACCCATGTGTTCACATTCCAGGTAATCATCAGCCAGGTGACAGAAGTGGTGAGGCTATTTACCTGAATCACAAGAATGGCAATCATTATGATGTTGTGACATGTGTAAAGCACGCACACAATGAATCCATATGTGCATCATTTCATAAGCATGCAAGACAGAACAAACATTGTTCAGATGGAAAAAAAACAAAGACACAACAACAGACAGAACAATATCATGCAGATCGCTGGTCAAGAAAGAGACAATTGAGAGCTGTGGAGAAAAGATATGCAACAAATACAGAGGAAATTTCAGAGAAAAAGAAAGCAACATATGTCACCAGGAAAGCTAAACAATTAGAAAGACAGAGAGTAAAATATGACACAAATGAGCAATTCAAAAATTCTGCTATAAATGCTAGTCACAGGAAGTACCATAATGATTCTGAGTTTCAAAACTATGTTTGTGAGCAAAGTCGGCTTAAATATGCTGTGGATGAAGAGTTCCAAGCGCGTGTGCGTGAACACAGCAAAACAAAATATGCTAATGATAAAGTATTCCAAAGCCATGTGCGTGAGCAAAGTAAGAAAAGATATGCAAATGAGCCTGATCTGAAGAAACAATTATGTGAAGCAACATTACAGAAGTATCACAATGAGGAAGCATTTAGAGATGCAGTGAAAAGTAGAACACAAATCAGTGCTAAAAAACAAAAAGACAGGAAATTTGACATCACTTGCGTCATTGAAGATTTCCGTAAATCAGTCAAGCGTGGAACAGAATATGTCTGTTGCTGTTGTCATAGACTTCTTTTTAGAAAGCAAGTTAAAGGATGTAGGAAGAACACATATTCTACAGTGGGTCAAGATTGCAGTGCGCTTGCTGATAAATGCTTAACTAGCACTTACTTGCACATATGTGATAAATCTTGTAGGAAAAATTGCAGTTTTCAAGACGAGGCCTTTTCCAAATTATGGATCTGCCATACATGTGACAGACATCTGGTCAAAGGTAAACTGCCTGGACAAAGTGTTGCTAACAACTTACATTTGAAGCCTATCCCCCATGAACTTCAATGTCTCAATGAGTTGGAACAACATCTCATTTCCCTGCACATTCCCTTCATCAGACTCGTACCTTTGAGAAAGGGAGGACAGAACTCTGTACAAGGGCCAACTGTATGTGTGCCATCCAATCTATCACATGTGACGAGCATTTTGCCAAGAGATGAAGGTGAGGACAAAATGGTGAGGATGAAACTTAAACGTAAACTCAGCTACAAAGGACATTATCAAGACATGCACGTGGACACAGGAAATATAAAAAATGGCCTGAATTATCTAATAATCAATAATACATGGTATAAAGATGTGAGTATTAACCCACAATGGGTCAACACATTTGAAGAAACTGACAATGAACAGATGGAAGATAAAATGGTTGAAAATGATGAAATGGTTGAAAATGTTGAAACGGTTGTAAATGATGACACTGTTGAAACTTGTATTGATAATCAAACTTCAGACAAGGAGGATAACGATGCACCAGAAATACAGGATTTCTCACACATTAAAGACCAGCATGGAATGTTTGCTTCATCTTGTTTACAACCTGTGGATTTGGGTCAAGAGATACTCGATCAGCATTTTGATGGGATTCTATCTGTTGCCCCAGCAGAAGGAAATTCTCCAATAAGACTGTTGTCTGATGCCACAAATGAACCCAAATGTTTTCCAGTCATATTTCCAGAAGGAGCGCCTACTTTTCATGATGGGCGCCCAGAAAGATTAACTTTATGTAAATATTTTAATCAACGAATACTTAATGCAGATGGTCGTTTTGCTCAAAACACTGATTACTTATTCTATGCTCAATATGTGTCAGAACTGAATCAAATTGTATCAAACGTGTCAATAGCTTTGAGAAAAGGGACAGACAAAGGTTTGACTGAAGACGTTACCAGTGACATCCTTACAGACCCGGAAGCTTTGAAAAAAATTCTGCATTTTGATGAAGGCTACAAATTCCTCAGGCCTATCAGAGGAACACCTCCATTTTGGCAATCAGCACAGAAAGATTTGTTTGCAATGATAAGACAGCTTGGTATCCCCACATGGTTCTGCTCATTTAGCTCTGCTGACTTGAGATGGCCTGAAATGTTGAATGCTATGCTTAGGCAAGAACGCAAGGAAGTGAAATTGGAAGACCTTTCTTGGCCAGAAAAATGTGCATTATTAAAGCGCAATCCAGTGACTGCTGCCAGAATGTTTGACTTCAGATGGCAATGCTTTTTAAAAGATGTTCTACAAAGCCCTGCAGAGCCAATAGGAAAGATCACAGATTACTTTTATCGAGTTGAATTTCAGATGCGTGGTTCACCTCATATACACGCATTGTTTTGGGTTGATGGTGCTCCAAAAGTAGACAAAGATTCCGACGCAAAGGTTGCACAATTTTGTGATAAATATGTCACATGTCAAATGCCGTCAGATCCAGAACTGTTGGAAGTAATTGGTGTGCAAAAACATAGTGAATACCATGCCAAAACGTGTGAGAAGAAAAATGCTAAGAACAAGAAGAAAGGAGTGATAAACTGCAGATTCAACTTTCCAAGACCAGTTTCACAGCGCACATTTGTCGCCAGACCAGGTATTTCTACAGAATTTAAGGGAAAACAAGATGCAGACTCTGAAACAACTGAACAAGTAACTCTTGAAACAGAGCCAGACATCAACCTAGTTGGGATGAAAATAGAAGCAGTCCGAAAAATGTTTGAAGCAATGAAAACAATCCTATCAAATCGTGAAGAAAGGCAGAAGTTCCACTCTGCTGAGGAATTTTTTCAGTGTTTTAACATATCACAAAAAAACTTTGAGAAAGCTAATTCTATGCTTACCAAACGAACAAGCATTGTGTTGCAACGGAAACCACAAGATGTTTGGATAAACCAGTACAATCCCGATCTTCTGCGCTGCTGGCAAGCAAACATGGACATTCAATTCATTGTGGATGCATATTCATGTGTGGTGTACATTATTTCATATGCCCTCAAAAGTGAACGTGAAATGGGACTGCTGCTCGATCAGGCTCAAAAAGAGGCCATGAATGGAAATTTACAAGCTAAGGAGTCAATGAAAAAGATTGGCACAGTCTTCTTGCAAAGCCGACAAATTTCAGCACAAGAATGTTGTTACAAACTAACCGGCCTTCCACTTAAACACTGCTCACGTGGAACCCAGTTCATACCAACCGGTGAACATCCTGTCAGAATGAGTTTACCCTTGAGTCAACTTAAACAACAAGATCAGACTGATGACAAGCAGTTGTGGATGAAAAATGTGGTGGATCGATACAAAAACAGACCAGACACACCACTGTTTAGAAACATGTGCCTTGCAACATTTTCCTCACAGTACAGAGTTCTTTATACATCACAAATCCCCAAAGGTGATAAGAGTAATCTGATTCAGTTGAAAAATAACTTTGGTTTTATTAGCAGAAGAACTAATGAAGAGAGACCTGCTGTGATCCGCTATGCTAGATTGTCCCCAATGAAACACTCTGAAGCCTACCACCGCAGCATACTGCAGCTATTTCTGCCCTATTATCTGGACTGCCAACTTAAACCTACTCCATTTGAAACATACAAAGATTTTTATGACCATGGCGCTGTGCACAATGAGAGCAACACATTGGAAAATGTCAAATCTATAGTGGATGGAAATCGAGCTCTGTTTGAGAAAGAAGCTGACAAAATAGATGAAGCTGAAAAGATGGTACAAGCCAATGATGAACTGGAAGATGCATGGGCACAGATATGTCCACAAGCAGAAGAAGAAAGACTGGAATGTCAAGCATTAAGAAAAGAGACAAATGAAACTAATGATGAACCCTTCACTGATGATAACATCCCAGACCTGCAGCCAAACAAAGAATGTGTTTACACCATAGAGGCTAATACAACACAAATTACACGAACAGATGCTTTGGAGTTGTTACGATCTTTGAATGAGGAACAGTCTGCAATTTTCTACAAGATTCGACAGTGGTGTTTGCAGAAAGTCAATGGTGAGAATCCTCAGCCTGTAAAAGTATTCATCACAGGCGGAGCAGGAACAGGCAAAAGCCATTTGATCAAAGCCATTCAGTATGAGTCAACGAGAATTCTCAAAAGACTTCATCCAGATCAACCAGATGCCCGTACTGTAGTACTAACAGCACCAACAGGTGTCGCTGCCTACAACATCAATGCAAGTACTATCCATAATACATTTTCAATAGGAACTGATTTGTCTCTTCCAATCAAAGACTTAACAGAAGAAAAAATTAACACCTTACGTGCAAAACTAGGAAACCTAGAAATATTAATCATAGATGAAATATCCATGGTTGACCACAGACTTTTATCATACATACATGGCAGATTGAGACAAATCAAGCAACCAGGTGACAACACTGCATTTGCTAAAGTGTGTATTATTGCAGTTGGAGACTTTTATCAGTTACCACCAGTAAAAGGCTCTGCTTTGTACAGTAACTTCAAATACATAAACCTATGGGAGGATGAATTTCATATTGCTGAACTCAATCAAATTGTCAGACAAAAGGATTCAGACTTAGCTCATGCCTTGAATCGTATACGTATGCATAAAAAGGATGAACCTTTCCTCGAGTGTGATCTTAAAATGTTCAAAAGCTGTGAAACTGGAGAAGAAAGCGATGCATTACACATTTTCGCTACAAATAAAGAGGTTGATGATTATAACTTGATACGCTTACATGCCACTTGTCCAGAGTCTGTCACCATAAAAGCCTGTGATTATGAGAGGAATTCTGAAACAGGTAGAGTGGAGCCAAAGGATGGCCATCATCACAAAGTTTACAATACTTGTCTACAGAAATATGTCAGTACAGGAATTGGAGCTCGTATAATGTTGCTGAAAAACATTGATGTGTCTGATGGGCTTGTGAACGGTGCTTTTGGAACTATTGTGAACATGGTGGGTAACAGCCAAGAGAGTGAGGACAATGAAAACTATTTCCCTACTTCTATTCATGTGGCATTTGATGATCCCAAGGTTGGTCAAAAACAACGTTCAAAAACACGCACCATTAACCCTGAAGGAAGAATAATAACTGTCCTATCACCAGAGGAAGATAAGGTCACCAATAATGGAGGCTTACGCAGACAATACCCAATAAGGTTGGCATGGGCATGCACTGTGCACAAAGTACAAGGCTTAACGATTGACAAAGCTGTTGTTTCTCTCAGCAAGATTTTTTCTTCTGGACAAGCATATGTCGCTCTCAGTCGTGTTACAAGTCTAAGTGGTTTAACAGTTAAGGATTTTAAGGAATCTGCCATTTATTGTAATGCAAAAGTAGCAGATGCAACAAGCAAAATGCCAGCATTTATATCACCTCTAACTTCTGCCAGCATAACACAATCTGGTTTTATCATCATATTGCACAACACTCAAAGTCTTAAGGGTCACTTTCCAGATGTTCAAGCTAATGCTCACATGAATAATGCTGATTGTATTTGCCTTACAGAAACATGGTTAGCAGTTAATGATCCACCGCAGCAACCTAGTCTTACAGGCTTCCAGTTCACACATTTTTCTCGTGGTCATAGTTATGACAACACTCATCCAGAATTGCAAAACCTGAAACACGACTCTCATGGAGGAGTTGGAATATACCGTTCTCTGACAAGAGATGTTCTGATATGGCCTGCTAAGTGCTACAATATTGAGTGTTTGATATTTCAAGTGAACAGTATTAACTTGACTGCTGCAGTTCTTTACAGACCCGCAGTTTATCCTCTTACCATTTTCTGTGAACACCTAAAACAACTGCTTAACATCATTGACCAATGTCCTGGAAAGAAAATCATCATGGGGGACTTCAATGAAAATGCACTGGAGAACAGTAAACTGGTCAAATTTTTTGCTGAACATAATTACACCCAGTATGTGCAAACTGCAACAACTAACAAGGGCACTTTAATCGATCACGTGTACGTCAAAGATGCTGCCAATGTTGTTGTTGATGTGCTACCAGTATATTACAGCTATCATGAGATGGTACGTATTGCAATTTTCTAGATTTTTCTTGACATTACTACACCACTGTTAATAATGCCATCATCATCATTGTCATCTGTTTGAAAGAGTCTCCCAGAACGTCAATGAAGAAATGGTAACTATTAAATACACCTAATGTGTACAAATTGCAACCACTGACAAGAACAGTTTAATTGATCACCTGTACGTCCAAAACACTACCGACATCCTTGTTGATGCTTCCAGTATATTACAGCTATCATGAAATGGTATGTATTACACTTCATAGTATTTTCTAGGTCAAAGCATCAAAGTGTTTACTGTCATATACAGAATTAAAAACAAGTTTCCCCGTACAATTAAGTTCTTCCTTTAGCTTCCACTCTGAATACTGTTCAGAGTGGAAGGCAAACTGTTCCACCACTGTTAATCTCTACCGGACCTTGGCCATTGCATTTCCACTGAGGCAACACACCACATCAGCCCTGCAGCCAGACTACGTGTCCTGCAACAGGTAAACCTCAATCTATTCTCTTATCACATCTTTGTGTAACTGACCTTCGTTTTGCTATCACCTAACTCCTGCTTCTCCTCATCAGATGCCCTTACCTGTCTTGACCTGTATAGAAACATCCACAACCCCCTATCAAAACTTGGAACCTGAAACCTGGAAACTGCCCCTATCAACACCACATCTCAAACTAAAGACTCATACGATACAGTTGCTGTCTTCAATACCCATGACTACAACAACTTCAACACCATACAGTAAGTAACCAACTCCTTTTAACACACTCACCACAGACAGACCCATTTCAGTTTAAATCATTTCCATTTTTATACGCATTCACTGTAACTCCACGTACCTCTAAGTGTTTCTAATAATCACCCTCATGCTTGTTTCTATTAGGAGCCCAGTCACAATCTCAAAATCCACCTAGAAACCTTCCTGGCAGACTGAAAATGAGATACACAGCAACACCTCGATGTCATTACTGTACTTCTGGCATTCCCATTCTCCAGCTGCACTACTTCATTGGACATACAGCATTTTGGCCTGGCAGAAATGCCGGATAAGACTGTGGAACTATCAACAAAGTAAGCCATTACACAGCTACCACATGCATGCCCTTAAACACTCTACACTCTGTAGTAACCTCTCCACTAACGTTTTCATACACACATTATCACTTATTAACTGTTTCTAATAATCACCCTCATGCTTGTTTCTATTAGGAGCACAGTCACAATCTCAAAATCCACCTAGAAACCTTCCTGGCAGACTGAAAATGAGATACACAGCAACACCTCGATGTCATTACTGTACTTCTGGCGTTCCCATTCTCCAGCTGCACTACTTCATTTGACATACAGCATTTTGGCCTGGCAGAAATGCCGGATAAGACCGTGGAACTATCAACAAAGTAAGCCATTCATACACACATTACCACTTATTATCTCCACACTCCCCCCTCTTCTGCAACTAACCACAGTCATTAATACTACCTGTTTTTTATCTTCTGTTCCTGACTTACACAGGTCACTTTTACCACTGATGTGCAGATGAAATACAACATCAGGACTATGCCAAAACACAATGGGATACTAATGGACTGTAATAATTACGCCGTTGCTGTCATCACTGCCAGTATTGACATGTCTGCCTGGAGAAACATCACATTGACTCATGACAGGTCAACATCTTCAGCTATCCATCTGTTAGATGATGACCACCTCACTGTCATCATCAAAACTCACAAGCTCGTCTGCAATCAACTGGCATCTTCTATTGCTGACAACACTGAGCTCATCACAGATGACATGGTTGGTGGTAGCATCACCTGCCACCATACAGGCTCTTTCAACCTCATCCACAAAAACTTCAACCCTGGTTCCCACAAAAGCCATGACTCTGACATCAAAATCTACCATACTGGTCAAGACAACTCTACCTTCCACATAACTGACACTTTAGTCAACCCCACAGTCCCAGCTGCAAGCCTCACTGGCATATTTGGCATGGACTCGTACTTTCTGGACATTTACCTAAACCTCATAACCATTCTCTGTAAGGAATGTTTTGATAATGAATGTAATGCAATAATGCTACCATTAGCCTGTGGAACTCAATGTTATACAACATCCTGATGGTTTTCATTAAATCTTTCGCATGAAAATTATAAAGTGAAAATGACAATTTCAATTTCAATATGGTGTTTACACCCTGCCAATAAATGTGTTGTACCATTCTGACCCTGAGAGTGTTTCATTCTGAGCCTGTAACATGTAAAACCCACTTATTGCTGTTCGCAGCTTTGATTTTGGCAAATATTTTCCTGCTGTTCAGCTGAAAAGGGCTTGAACCCGCAAACTTGAAACGTCCACAAAACGCCAAGAAATATGAGTGGCAAGACTTTGAGTGTGCAACTACAGAAATGCTGCATACACTGTAATAATGAAACAAGGGTATGATTGGTCTCACTCCTTCTTTATACAGAATTAAACCAGGGGATATTACTATGTTTTGCTTTGTGAAGCCCAAAATTCAATCACTACTGCTCCTGGCTTTCATTTCAGGTGCTTCCCTCTGTTGAGCGAAAAAGGGCATAAACCCGCGAACTGCCGCTTGCGGCTGTAATTATTATTAGGGCCCGAGCACCGACAACGTCGGGCCAGCGAAGGCCCTCTTGAAACTGAAGGAATTCTTATTATTATTATTATTATTCTTTTTCTTCTCTCAAATGAATCGCCTTTTTGAGGCCCTTGCCATGCTGGAAAAGTTGTTAAACTTGGCACACTTATCAGAAGCGGTGAAAAATTTGATATTTTAAGGGTCTCAGATTCGGATTTTGCAAAATGGCTCTCTAGCGCCCCCTAGAAAATTGGAAAACTTGATATCCGTTCTCCGGTTTTACCTACAAGTATGAAATTTGGCAGACAGATGTATCATGTGGAGACGCACAAAAAAGCCTCTGGTAGGTATGCCCAAAACTCAACAGGAAGTCAGCCATCTTGAATTTAATGTGCGAATTTCGCCCATTTTTGCCCGTTTTTGGCGTTTTATAGGCCGTGTACTTTAACGAACTCCTCCGACAGACTTCATCGGATCGACTTGTAATTTGGTCAGGACCATTTTAAGACCTTAAGGATGAAAAGTTATCAAAATGGTGAGTTTTCACTGAACGACCTGACCGTGGCGTGGCGGCCATTTTGGGCCGTTCGCCATGAAACAGGAAGTTGTTGTAACTACACTGTACATAATCCGATCTGCCCCAAATTTCTCAGACATGATGAGGGTCCAGTCCTGAAGACATATACATGTCCATATTGACTCATGGCCCCGCCCCAATACGTTAGTCCCGCCCACTTTCATAAGTCATGAACCGATTGTCGTAGAGTCTTGTGGGAGGTGTCATATCACTCAGCAGAGAGTGCCTGATAAGTTGGTGAAGGTTAACCCCGCCCCCTACACACAAGCCCCGCCCCCTTGACTAACTAATGAAGCGTTTGTCGTAGACTCTTGTGAGAGGTGTCATATCACTCAGCAGAAAGTTCCTGATAAGTTGGTGAAGGTTAATCCCGCCCCCTACACATAAGCTCCGCCCCCTTGACTAACTAATGAAGCGTTTGTCGTAGGCTCTTGTGAGAGGTGTCATATCACTCAGCAGAGAGTGCCTGATTAGTTGGTGAAGGTTAATCCCGCCCCCTACACATAAGCCCCGCCCCCTTGACTAACTAATGAAGCGTTTGTCGTAGGCTCTTGTGAGAGGTGTCATATCACTCAGCAGAGAGTGCCTGATTAGTTGGTGAAGGTTAACCCCGCCCCCAACACAAAAGCCCCGCCCCCTTGACTAACTAATGAAGCGTTTGTCGTAGGCTCTTGTGAGAGGTGTCATATCACTCAGCAGAGAGTGCCTGATTAGTTGGTGAAGGTTAACCCCGCCCCCTACACAAAAGCCCCGCCCCCTTGACTAACTAATGAAGCGTTTGTCGTAGGCTCTTGTGAGAGGTGTCATATTACTCAGCAGAAAGTTCCTGATAAGTTGGTGAAGGTTAATCCCGCCCCCTACACATAAGCTCCGCCCCCTTGACTAACTAATGAAGCGTTTGTCGTAGGCTCTTGTGAGATGTGTCATATCACTCAGCAGAGAGTGCCTGATTAGTTGGTGAAGGTTAACCCCGCCCCCTACACATTAGCCCCGCCCCTTTTCATAACACCGTTTGTCGTAGAGTCTTGTGGCAGACGTCGTTGCGCTCGTCGGAGTTCCAATTTCATTGTGCCCGACCGCGTCAGTCGGCGTCCCGCCAGTACCCCCGACGCGCGGAGAGGTGCTCGGGCCCGTTCATCGCTGCTTGCAGCTTTAATTATTATTATTATTATTATTATTTGACTTATGCCGCGGCTCAATTTGCCGTGAGCTGGAATGAGCTAAAAACATGAAACTTGGCACAATAACTGGAAATGATGTGCAAATGCTTCTCAAGGAATATGACATCAATCGGCCACATGGTGGCGCTGTAATTAACGCTCAAACACGCGATTTTGGAAAGGCCACGCCCCTCGCACCGTAAGTCCGATTGACTTAAAATTTGACACACATGTCCACCTCCGTGTGATCTACAAAAAAGCCTCTTGGACCACTAAAGTCCGCCTAACTAGATTTTCCGCCATTTTGAATTTTTTGAAAAACACATTTTTGACATCTCCTCCTAAACCGTAGGTCTCATTGGTACCAAATTTGCTGCAAATCATTATTGGATTAAGCCCATCAAAAGTTATCAAAAGCTTTCTGATATCTCATTGCGTTTTGAAGATAATGATCAACAAACTTTTCAATGGGCGGAGCTTATCAGGAAATTAGCCATAATTCATTGACCATTAGTCTAATCATCATAAATCTTGGTAGATATCTTCAGTGCGTGTTTGGGAATAGGTGTACCAAAGCATTTTCTGCTCGACCCATTGGGGGCGCCAAAACTATCAAAAACTTGTACCTCAAGATCTGGTGGACAGAATTTCATCAAATTTAGTGCACATGCTCTGAGGGCAAGTATTAACCAAGATCTGAAGTGTCATATTGATCGGTGCATGTGGGCGTGGCCTATTTAGCATTTTATGCTAAATTATGCCTTTGTTCAATTTGCTGTGAGCTGGAACGAGCTAGAGACATGAAACTTGGTACCATAGTTGGAAATTATGTCATAATGCTTCACAGAAAATATGATCCCAATTGGCCTGATGGTGGCGCTACAACATTTTCAAGGCCGGCCCCCTCACACAATAAGTCCGATTGACTTGAAACTTAACACACCTGTACTGCTGAATGTGTTCTACAAAAAAGCCTCTTGGACCTCTAAAGTCTGCCTCCTAGATTTTCCTCCATGTTGAATAGTTTGAAAAACACATTTTTGACATCTCCTCCTAAACTCTACGTCCGATTGCTACCAAACATTCTGTGGATCATTACTGGAACAAGATCATCTAAAGTTATCAAAAGCTTGTTGATATCTCATGTCGTTTTTAAGATATTGACCAATGAACTTTAAAGGGGCGTGGCTTGGCACATCAATAGAACTAACTCCATAACTGTTGGGCCCATTTTCTCGAAACTGGCAAAATTGGTTCATAGGAGTACCTGAAACATTCCCTGAAAGTTTCATTCAAATCGACCACTGGGGGCCGCCACCAGGTCCAAAGATTTGCATTCGCCTATCACGAATTTCGTCACAAATCAATGGGAGTTTTTCCGTCTTCACCAAACTTGATGGATATTTTATTTCACCTGTTGAAACGTCCACAAAATGCCAAGAAACATGAGTGGCAAGACTTTGAGTGTGCAACTACAGAAAGGCTGCATACACTGTAATAATGAAACAAGGGTATGATTGGTCTCACTCCTTCTTTATACAGAATTAAACCAGGTGAAATGACTATGTTTTGCTTTGTGAAGCCCAAAATTCGATCACTGCTGCTCCTGGCTTTCATTTCAGGTGCCTCCCTCTGTTGAGCGAAAAAGGGCATAAACCCGCGAACTGCCGCTTGCGGCTGTAATTAGGGTTTATGCCCCGAAGGGGCTAAACCCTATTGAGTTTGTGTGAATTTATTATTATTATTATTATTATTATTTGTCTTATGCCGCGGCTCAATTTGCCGTGAGCTGGAATGAGCTAAAAATATGAAACTTGGCACAATAACTGGAAATGATGTGCAAATGTTTCTCAAGGAATATGACATTAATCGGCCACATGGTGGCGCTGTAATTAACGCTCAAACACGCGATTTTGGAAAGGCCACGCCCCTCGCACCGTAAGTCCGATTGACTTGAAATTTGACACACATGTCCAGCTCCGTGTAATCTACAAAAAAGCCTCTTGGACCACTAAAGTCCGCCTAACTAGATTTTCCGCCATTTTGAATTTTTTGAAAAACACATTTTTGACATCTCCTCCTAAACCGTAGGTCCGATTGGTACCAAATTTGCTGCAAATCATTATTGGATTAAGCCCATCAAAAGTTATCAAACGCTTTCTGATATCTCATTGCGTTTTGAAGATAATGATCAACAAACTTTTCACTGGGCGGAGCTTATCAGGAAATTAGCCATAATTCATTGACCATTAGTCTAATCATCATAAATGTTGGTAGATATCTTCAGTGCGTGTTTGGGAATAGGTGTACCAAAGCATTTTCTGCTCGACCCATTGGGGGCGCCAAAACTATCAAAAACTTGTACCTCAAGATCTGGTGGACCGAATTTCATCAAATTTAGTGCACATGCTCTGGAGACAAGTATTAACCAAGATCTGAAGTGTCATACTGATCGGTGCATGTGGGCGTGGCCTATTTAGCATTTTATGTTAAATTATGCCTTTGTTCAATTTGCTGTGAGTTGGAACGAGCTAGAGACATGAAACTTGGTACCATAGTTGGAAATTATGTCATAATGCTTCACAGAAAATATGATCCCAATTGGCCTGATGGTGGCGCTACAACATTTTCAAGGCCGGCCCCCTCACACAATAAGTCCGATTG
The DNA here is from genome assembly GCA_916701645.2 of Sebastolobus alascanus. Taxonomy (NCBI): domain Eukaryota; kingdom Metazoa; phylum Chordata; class Actinopteri; order Perciformes; family Sebastidae; genus Sebastolobus; species Sebastolobus alascanus. Next base: position 21,592 of record CAKAOJ020001854.1, read on the forward strand.
ACTTGAAACTTAACACACCTGTGCTGCTGAATGTGTTCTACAAAAAAGCCTCTTGGACCTCTAAAGTCTGCCTCCTAGATTTTCCTCCATGTTGAATAGTTTAAAAAACACATTTTTGACATCTCCTCCTAAACTCTACGTCCGATTGCTACCAAACTTTCTGTGGATCATTACTGGAACAAGATCATCTAAAGTTATCAAAAGCTTGTTGATATCTCATTGCGTTTGGAAGACATTTACCAAGGAACGTTAAAGGGGCGTGGCTTGGCACATCAATAGAGCTAACTCCACAACTGTTAGGCCCATCTTCTCGAAACTTGCAGGACATGTTCACTAGAGTACCTAAAACATTCCCTGAAAGTTTCATTGAAATCAACCACTAGGGGGCGCTACAAGCGGTGTTCTTGTCTGAGCTACACTCCGGAACAGAGGGTGGCGGTAGTACGTCAATATGCCGGAAGTCAACCGCCGTAAAACAAGAAGAAGAAGAAGTCAGCGGAAGTCAGCGGAACAGACGGAATTCTATCGATATTTCATCGGGAGCAGTCAAGGTAAGCAGACCTGTGTCAACTGTAATGCTAAATGAGAATGTTCAAAGTTGTTGTTTGCAGACTATCAGCCGAATCCTGTTTCTTCCTCGGATATAAACCACAACAGTAGATATCTAACCGCTGCCAATAAATAACGCAGAACATTGGTTAGCCCTTGCTGTTGTTAGCGAACGTTAGCTTCTGCTAGCTAACGGCTAGGCTACGCTACAGTTAAAGAGTGACAGCTAGCATTACGCCGGCGGGTAGCTTGCTTGTTTGGCCAGGCAGTAGCACCGGGAAGCGTTGCTCACTGTCTTTCGGCGTACATGTGAATTACTTGGGTTGTTAAGACCGAACACCGCGGAGCTCCGGCATTGACGGGAGTTGTATCTCCCCCCCCCCCCCACGAGATCTGCGCGCACAGCGAGTGTAGTAGTTGTATGGAGTAATATTCAGCGCGGAGTTTTTACCTGCAGATAATTATTTTTCTCAGGGAAAGCTCATATTACACACAGTGTTTGTTACTTACACACAGTGTTTGTTACTGTGTACAGTGTACAGACTTGGAGATGTATTGACTGTAGTTAGAGTGTAAACACACGGCCCACATGTGTGTAAAGTGAGTTTCCTTCTTTAAAAACACTGAGTGCTGAGATTTTTTGTTTGCCAAGAGCTCGGTGAATCGTACATCTCCCGATGTGCACCAGCTGTCATAGTGATACTTTATCCAGCCGTGAATATTTAGAACGTCATTCTACAGTTGAAAAACATAGCAGTCAAAGTGTAGGTCTATTTGTAATATGTAAAATTCATATTTATTGGCAATTAAAAGAACAGTTAGACCCAACTGGACTGGAGAACCTATTAACTTGTATATGAGGACAATAAAACACACTTGTACATGTAATTGGCTGAATAAAATAATAATTACAGAAAAGTAAAATAAATTTGTGTTACTGTTTTATGTAATTTTTATTTAGAATGTTGAAAATGTTTAGACATAAGACAGTAAACAAGATGGTAATAAATACATATATAAATAAATAACTAAATGTAAGTCGTTAAAACTGCTCAATCGGATAAGACTGTCCATTAGATGTACAGAGGTACTCACAGCCATGGTGTGTCTTAACACCTACCACAGATGTGACAGCCAATCTGAAAATTCAAAAAACACATTAAAGATTAATATTCCCAACATGTCATGTGATATTTCATAGTTTGACATAATTTTTGTTTGACTGTAGATATTATCTTGACCACATAAGATCTATGGATCAAATTTGGTCATCAGCACGTATTGTGGGTCATTTTGGCTGAATAGTTCAGTATAACTGCATGAAATACTCCAACACGTTCCCAACATTGTTTCTTACAGATGCCGCTGAAAAAAAACTACAAACGGTCTGAAGCTGCCAAGAAGAGGATGTCTGTCAGGAAGAAGGCTTCTGTGGTGGGTCATTCGCAGAGTAAATGTACTAAACACATATAACATGTCACTGGTGTAATATTAGTAGAGTATGCTCAATATTTGTATAATTATCTTAATGTCAGAACTGGGAACGAGGTATAACGTCCGGGCCACACTCTCTGCGTGAGCAGCACGTGGCGGCTGCTTCGTTGAACTGCTGCGTGTCTCACACCGTGTCTTAACTGGATGTGAGCCTCCGACTATCTTGCTGCATTGCGTTGCATCGGATGCTCTCTGTCCACACTGAATGCGTTAAATTATGCACTACTGTTTTACGTCATGTAAACAAATCATGCACATATCGGCTGTGTGCTCCATATCAGCCTGTAGACGTAATCGGATGTATCCACTTCAAAGATGGGTTAGTAGTACTTGCTATCTGCGTTTGTAGCTAACTTTTTAAACAGAAAACACACGTTTTATATTGTGATATTTACTGGAAATGACATACAATATAGCCCGCCGTGCGTCTATCTCGTGCTTGGGAAACGACAACACCACAGGCAGTGATACAGTCAGGTGGTGAGATACGATAAACAGAGAATTCAACTGATTAATCTAACATTATGACTGAATTTTTCATAAACAAATTTTAAGTTAAAAAGGACTAAATGTGGATGGTTCATTCACCACTTGTTGGCTTTGCTCAGCCTGCTGTATAGTGTTACATTAGTCCGTTGTGTATTCCACAATACTGAACCAAATAATCCAAACAGGTAGAAGAAGTAAGATAAGCACAGGATGTTTGTCTCGCTTTTCAATGCACTCGATTTGTAGGTGTACTTTGTCTCAGTTATTTTTCTATTGAGCTAGATTAAAAAAAATCACACTGATGTTTAACAAAAGTGGATCACAATGAGGCTTTGTATTGAAATACTGTACTGACGGCTCATATTTCCCATAGTTTCCATATTTGTCTCTTTTGTGGCGTGTTTGTCTTTACTTTTAACCACTATTGAGGTGGCTGTTACATTTATTGACACCAGAAGTCTGTACTACGAAGCAAGTTCAACATACCCAGGGTATCTTCTCATTATTTGGTTCAAGGAACCCTACCAAACAAGATCACACTAAGCGATCCTACGAAGGTGGTTATCAACTCAGTAAATCAACCCAGGGTTTCTCAGTCTGGTTATGAGCACGTTCACATGAACAGGGCGGTATTTGCAGCATCTGACCAATCACAAACATAGACAAGTTTACTGACTTGCAGACAGACTGGCAGAGCAGCACATTTTACAAAGAAAGAGCGAATTATATTAGACAAATACAAAGAAGTTAAACACATAATCCAGACTAAAAGTAACACAGTTGAAGCTGCCAAATGCAGGAAGGACAGCTGGAAAAAGAAAAAAACTGCAGATATATGAATACGTAATTTAACAGACTTATTAATTTAACAGAATAGTCAAAAGTCAAATATAGTCGTCTAGATGCGGCAGTCATATATAAATAGCTATTAGAATTGTAATGGATGAGTTAACTACAATTCATTATGGCTTTTGATAAGAGTGCGGTTTGTGTGACTATTTCAACCTTCTTTCAGCTGCGTCCCGACTCTAACGGTGTGAAACAGACTTCAGATCAAGTAAAACAATAAATATAAAAATATAATTCAAAGCAATAAGCACCCACAGCATACAGCCAGCTGTCCTTCCTGCATTTGTCAGTTTAAACTGTGTTGTTTTTAGTCTGGATTATGACTGTAACTTTTTCATACTTGTGTAATATTATCATACGATCCACACACCAAATTCTGATTGGTCAGTAGGCGGTGCTTCTATATGAGTTGTCTTTTATCTGGAACATAACCTGCTTTCGAACAGGTTAAGTGTTCAGCATAACCATAACCATGGCAATCTACTTTGGTAACAAGTGAATCGTCATAGGACTGAAAACTCACAGTTAACCCTGAAAATTACCTCACTAATCACAAATCCTGCTTCGTAGTACAATCCCCAGTTAGCTCGTAATTATTTTTCTGTTGTGGACACTATGCATACAGCTACAGGCGTCAATGCTTTTGCTTAAAGGAACAATAATCAAGTTAATGTCCTCATCTACATCCAGGACAACTGACCCAGTTTTCTCTCGCTGTCAGAGACCCTGACGGCTCATTTTATCCAAACTAATCAGCCATTCTTTGTCCATCTTGCTGCTTTTAACGCGAGTGACAGATAAAATAAGAACAGGTTGCTGACAAAAGTCTACTTCACAACATCGGGTCGCGTCGTTGGTGACCAGTTAGGACAAGTCCAATAGAAAACAATGTCAACAAGCTGATATTTATCACTGACGGTCGCTCGTCCCATCCAGTTAGGACACAGTGTTATGTGTGTGGTGTCCACATTGGCAGCGTTTCTGCTGCAGCGCTGCTTCTGCCAGCCGTTTCTTTTTACGTTTGCCCTACATGATTTCATGTCATTATATATGTTGTTTATATTAATTTTAGACAGAAAATGGTTAAGAAGCGTGCAGCCATTTGTAATTATAGTAATCCACCACTGCTTGATAGTGCCAGATCCTACTTACAGTTCCTTGAAGTTGATGAAAGCCACAGACTGTATATTAAGTATCTTGAATTTCTGTTTATGCCTATGTGTCCCTATGGATTTCAAAATGGTCATTTACCATTTACAAAGAATTCTCTGTCTCTTTGTCTCTCTCTCTCTCTCTCTCTCTGTCTCGCTGTCTGTCTTTGTTTTTGGATTCTGTGAATCTTGTTTTATTGACCGTGGTGTTCTTGTAACTTGTCTAGTGTTGTGGTTTTTGTAATATCTTGAATTTTTAATAAAGTATTGTTAAATTCTCTCTCTCGCTCTCTCTCTCTCTCTCTCTCTCTCTCTCTCTCTCTCTCTCTCTCTCTCTCTCTCTCTCTCTCTCTCTCTCTCTCTCTCTCTCTCTCTCTCTCTCTCTCTCTCCTCTCTCTCTCTCTCTCTCTCTCTCTCTCTCTCTCCCATCTTTTTCACCCTCTTTCAGGATCCAAACCTGAACCAGGAGGCCGAGCCTGGATTGCAGACCTGGGAGGAGATTCCAGCTGATGCTGGCTCTCTGGGCACTGGCAATACACCATCCCCGACGGGCACTGGCAATAAACCACCCCCGCCGGGCACTGGCATTACACCACCCCCGACGGGCACTGGCAATACACCACCCCCTCCGTGTACACAACTCTCAAATGCGCAAAAACTCAAACTCTCAAATTCACAAAATCTCAAATTCCCAAATGCTCAAACTCTGGAAACTCTGGAAACTCTGGAAACTCTGGAAAAACTGTCAAACCTTGTCAAACCTTGTGAAAATGTGTCAAAGTCAACTGCTGGATTACTGTCTAATCATGATACAAACATTGCTGATCATATGTCTGACTCTAATATATTCATGCAGTCTGTGTCTGAAAAGCAGGTTACTGAAACCCTGTCTGAAGTTGTTCGTGAGCCAGTGAGTGGATCCAAGTTCGTAGACAACCACCAAGTTGGAATGCAGACTGCGTCACCACGTACACCTACTGAGGGCTTTATTTCCCATCCCTGTAAACCTGTCTATTGGTCATTCTCTCAAGATGACGTTCAATGATATGCTGCAAACAACTGTTTTTTTTTGT
>CAKAOJ020001855.1:0-26157 GCA_916701645.2 Sebastolobus alascanus
TTTTTATAATTTTTTTTGTATTCAGACAGCTTCCATAGTGTCCATAAAATATGTTCCATATGTCCTTAATGTTGTTGGGTGTTCAGAAAAGTAATAGACTTTGGTCAAAAATGTAAAAATATGAAAGTCCAAGGAAAAGCAGCAGGATTCAGTGTCTCTCCTTGAGGAGTGTTGCTGAGCTGCACTCTCACTCAGTAAGGATCGACAATAAGGAAATGTTCTCACTTGTTTACTTCCCACTTTAAAAAATTTGTGTTCCTGGCTTTTAAAACAAAAGATTCTAGCAGATGTATCACAGATTTTTACACGGGTGCCTGCTCTTTATAAAAAGGTTTTTATAAATAATACAAGGTGGGCGCAGATGCTCTAGTTCTTTTGAAAAGGCCTGCCCGATGCCTACTTGGTGTTATTCCCTCTTCTACCAGCACTGGTTCGACTAGCCAATGACCTCTACGGGCTTGTCAGTGTATTGATCACCACTCTCCAATAGGAGCACTGATTGTTGTGAACTCCAAATCCGTAATCCTTTGCCCTTTTAAATTACCCCCCAAATATCAATAAACTTTTTAAATAGCAAAAGCCATCCTGAAATCTTTCCAATGCGTTTTTTTGTATAATATATCTGAAGGCTACAGTGAAAGTGCTTGTCTTAGTCCCAGAGATAAATGAAAAATTAAAATGGGAAGTGGACCCTCCTCCTCATCATCATCATCATAGTTGTGAGTATGTTTTGGAGTTGTTTCAGGCTTTTGTTAAGAAATGTTATTAAAAATATTAATAATACTAGAGATATTTTAAAAAAACAGATACCTTTCATATATTATCATCTCAGTACATTATCAGAAATCAACTTTTTTATAAATGTTTTCTCTGGTTGTTGTTTTTCCAAATTAAAGTGGAGAAGAAACTAAAGCTGTGAGTTTTTAGGCCCAGTAAAAATCATTTGGACTGTGGTGAAAATAAAATAAAATCAAACAAATATCATGGCACCTGAAAATGATTGACTTTTTGTTAGGGTAACCTAACATCACTGAAAGTCCAAAGGAAAGCAGCAGGATTCAGTGTCTCCCCTTGAGGGGTTTTGAGAATTTCTGAGATGTATCACAGCTTTTTCACTGGTCCCGCTCTTTATGAAAAGTGTTTTCTATCAAATAAGTATAACTCACGGGCCTTCAAAAAATGCCCGGGGTCTGGAAGCAAGCGGGGTGCTGAGAGTGGTTCAAGTGTGCAGTGGACTCTGTGGGCTGGGGTGTCCTGGGTCCACACCATTCTAATATGCTCCGGGAATGCCAAACACACAGGAAGAGTCCTGCCCTATGAAATAAAAGACAAGTCATCACTACACTTCCCCCTTTTGGGGTTGACAGACATCATGAGTTTTTCCACATTTCTCCTGCAGTCAATAACTTAAAAAAATTAAACTCTGATTTGACGTCACAGATTTATATTATATTTTTTTAACTTATACAGCCATGATGAGCTTTATAGTAAAACTATATGAGGTGTTATAAATAATACATTGCATTTCAGACTATGCTAGAGATCCATCTAAGGTAAAACATAAAACATGGGAAAAACACCCAGACGTCTATGTCAATCATTCTATCTTGGAAAAAAAAAAAAAAAAACTGCCTACAAGCCATTAGTAGGTTTGGGAGAAACGGCTTAAGGCGCTGTAACTAGGGTATGTCAGTGGCACAAGCCTTGAACCCTCCAGCATGGGTACATGAGGCTCGTACCACTCTGGTAAAGTGGTACGTGAGGCCGTACCAAAAATTTTTTTGAGTAAAAAATTTAAAAAAGCGTTTCTGGGGGTTGTGGGAGAAAAAAACACTTTAAGCTAGTTTAGTGATGAACACTAAACTAGTTTCACATGAAAATTTAGCTCAGAATGAAGCATGCTTGGAGGCCAAATTTTTTTGTGAAATCGAAAAAAACTATGTTCCCTGTCTTTCATTCTCTTTTGCAAGTTTTCAATGCATTCCTTGTGTTTCTTGAAGAAATGACGTCTTTTTTCAATCCATCTCTTTTGAGTGTTTCTTGAGAAGAAAATGCGTTTTAGGGTGGTTTTAGGAGAGAAAGCTTTTAAAGGGAGTTTAGTGATGAACACTAGAGTTTCAAAGAAATTGAGCTCAGAATGGATATTGATGCTTGGAGGCAAATTCTTATGTTAAATCTGAAAAGAACTATGTTCCCTGTCTATTCTTTCTCTTTTGCAAGTTTTTAATGCAAAACATTGTGTTTTTGTGAAAAAATTACATCTTTTTCATATCCATCTACTTTTTAGTGTTTCTTGAGAAGAAATGCTTTTCAGGGTTTTCATCACTAACCTAGCTTAAAATGTCTTTCTCTCTTGGGGGAGAAAGACATTTTAAGCTTGACTTACACTGAAATTGAGCTCAGAATGAAGATTTGATGCTTGGAGACCAATTCTTTGTGAAATTTGTAAAACTATGCTCCTTGTCATTAATCCTCTTTTTCATGTTTTCAAGCAATGCATGTATTTTGAATACATCTTTTTCGTATGTCTACTTTTTGGATGTTTTTTGAGTAAAAATGCGTTTCGGTTTGGGTTTTTGGGGGGAAAGACACTTAAGCTGGGTTTTGTGATGAACCCTTGACTTACAACATGAAATTGAGCTCAGAATGAAGATTTAATGCTTGGAGGCAATTCTTCTGTTAAATCTGAAAAGAACTAGTTCCCTGTCATATTCTTTCTTTTTTGCATATTATCAATGCAATATATGTATTGAGAAGAATTTTTCTAACAGTCTTCTTTTTGAGTGTTTTTTGTAAAAAAGCGTTTCGGGGGGTTTGGGGGGTTTACTGATGAATTTGAGTTTCACATGAAAATTTAGCACAGAATGAACATTTTGCCAAAATTTTTTGTGAAATCTGATAAAGATAGTTTCCTGTCATTTCATCCTCTTTTTCATGTTTTTAAAGCAAAGCATGTATTTTGAAAACATCTTTTTCGTATTCACTTTTTGGTGTTTTTTGGAAATATGTTTTTTGAGTAAATATGTTTTTTGAGTAAATAGCGCTGGTTGGTTTTGGGAGAGAAAGACACTTTAAGCTAGTTTAAAGTTGAGCACTAGAGTTTCACATGAAAATGAGTCAAATGAAGATTTTATGCTTTGGGGCCCCCAAGCATCAAATCTTCATTCTGAGCTCAATTTTGGTGAAACTCTAATGTTCATATATAAACTAGCTTAAAGTGTCTTTCTCTCCGAAAACCCCCCAGAAAAGCTTTTCTCTCAAGAAACACTCAAAAAAAGACTGATGTGAAAAAAATGTCTTTTCTTCACAGAAACACATTATTGCATTGCAAAATTGCAAAAAAGGGAAGAATATGATAGGAAACATAGTTTTTTCAGATTCACATAAGAATTTGCCCCCAAGCATCAATATCCATTTTGAGCTAAATTTCATGTGAAAATTTAGTGTTCATCAAATAAACTATATTAAAGTGTCTTTCTCTCCCAAATTCACCCAGAAACGCCTTTCTACTTAAGAAACGCTCAAAAAGTAGACTATGAAAAACATTTTCACCCTAAACCAAGTGAAATACAGCAACGGTGGAAAATAATACAAGAAAAAGAAACCCTGAATAAAATGGGGTGACTATGTGGCAGAGCTGAGAAAGCTGGCACAGGACTGTAACTTCGGTGATACTCTGACAACGATGCAGAGAGACCGTCTGGTTTGTGGCATAAAGACAACAGGATACAGCGGAGGCTGCTGTGGGAGGATGGATTGACTTTTGGAAAGCGCTCAATTTTACGTAAGCCTGGGGGCTGCAAACAGAGACATTATGGCACGGCATGAAGCAACATGGAGAATGGAACCGAGCGACGGGGTCTGTGAACAAGGTGAGCGACGCCCGCGCAAAACCGCAGCTGGACACAAGAAAAAGGCTACAGATGGTTCATGCATGGATAAGATGTTATTATACATTTTATATAAAAAAAAGCAGGTTCACATGAGAAAATAATAACGCTTTGGTATGCCTTTTTAAGACTGAATTTTTTTAAGAGCTTAGGTTTTGGGGAATTATCAGTGTTATTTTTGTCATGACTTCACTCAGGTTTATTTTATCTGTCTACTTTAAAGACAAATTAAAAACAACCCTAAAAATGCACATACCCACATTATAAACCACTCCACCTTTTATTCACTTATGACATTATCACTGCACGGGGATACACGCACACGCGCCCCACACACACACACCCCACACACACACACACACACGTCACTATCGGGGCCCCCTGGTGGTCACAGGGTCCATAATATAACTGGGAAAGATAAGAATTTCATGGGTCAGCCTACAATGGGGAAAAAGGCATTTTAAAAGGGGTTTAAAAACCTGAAAATTATTGAATATTTGGTAGTTTTGAGCAAGCTGAAGTGGGTTTTAAAAATCTTAAACCACTTTCTGCTTTCTGCAGAAAAACAGAAAAAAAAATTGATATATGATGATTTTTTAGCAGTTTTTTTGCATGGACATTTTTGGCTCAGGGTCCCCAGAGGGTACCAAAAGTGCTAGTAGTGTATAATAGACCTGTAAGAGTAACTGACATTAGATTAAAAAAATGTGTAAAAAATAAACAACTTGCAAAAATTCATGCCATAAGCTGTAACACAGCCCTAATTATCACCAAATCAAAAAAAAAAATGAAAAAAAAGGCCTAAAAAAGGGCCCGAGGGGGCCCTAAGGGTTAAGCGAGGCAACAATAATCTAATTTAGGTGTAGAAAATTTAGTCTTTTTTTCACTAAGAATTTCACTTCCTGATTGGAAACAGTTGGGTTTTCAAAGCACACTAACCACAAATGCAGAAATTAGAGGTAAACGGGTAAATAATTATTAAAAAAAAATCAACATACAAAAGCCCAATACAACCCAAAATATCATATTTGGTGTGCGCTGTACATTGATTTGGGGTGCTGTGTAATGCGTAGTATGTAAGGTAATGTATATTTTTGCCTCTTAAGAAGAGTTTTTTGCAGAAAAGCAGTTTTACTTTATAATCTGCAATAGCAATATTGTAGATTGGGTGTATTTATTTATTTACTTACCAGCCTTTTAAATCTAAATGTTAAATCTAAATTAATTGTTAAATCTAAATGTTGAATCTAAATCTACATGTTAAGTAAAGAAATTTGTTGATCCAAATATTTTTTATAATAGTATTCAGACAGCTTCCATAGTGTCCATAAAATAGTTCCATATGTCCTTAATTTTGTTGGGTGTTCGAAAAGTAAGAGACTTTGGTCAAAAATGTAAAAATATGAAAGCCCAAGGAAAAGCAGCAGGATTCAGTGTCTCTCCTTGAGGAGTGTTGCTGAGCTGCACTCTCACTCAGTAAGGATCGACAAAAAGGGAAATGTTTCACATTGTTTACTTGCCACATTTAAAATTGTGTTCCGGGCTGTTAAAAAAAAGATTCTAGCAGATGTATCACAGTTTTTTACACGTGGTGCCTGCTCTTTAGAAAAGTGTTTTCTATACAGATAATGACAAGGTGGGCGCATGATGCTCTAGTTCATTTGAGAAGGCCTGACCGATGCCTACTTGGTGTTATTCCCTCTTCTACCAGCACTGGTTCGACTAGCCAATGACCTCTACTGGCTTGTCAGTGTATTGATCACCACTCTCTCAATAGGAGCACTGATTGTTGTGAACCCCAAAATCCGTAATCACTTTGCCCTTTTAAATTACCGCCCAATATCGAATAAACATTTTAAATAGCAAAAGCCATCCGAAATCTTTCCAATGCAGATTGTTTTGTATAATATATCTGAAGGCTACATGTGAAAGTGCTTGATCTTAGTCCCAGAGATAAATGAGAAATTAAATGGGAAGTGGACCCTCCTCCTCATCTCATCATCATAGTTGTGAGATATGTTTTGGGGTTGTTTCAGGCTTTTGTTAAGAAATGTTATTATAAATATTAATAATACTGAGATGAGTTTAAAAAAAAATGATACCTTTCATATATTATCATCTCAGTACATTATCAGAAATCAGACTATTTTATCAATGTTTTCTCTGGTTGTTGTTTTTCCAAATTAAAGTGGAGAAGAAACTAAAGCTGTGAGTTTTTAGGCCTCAGTAAAAAACTTTGGACGTGGTGAAAATCAAATATAATCAAACAAATATCATGGCACCTGCAAAAGATTGACTATTTAATGTTATGGTAACCTAACATCACTGAAAGTCCAAAGGAAAGCAGCAGGATTCAGTGTCTCTCCTTGAGGGTGTTTAGAAGTTTCTAGCGATGTATCACAGCTTTTTACACGTGGTCCCTTGCTCTTTATGAAAAGTGTTTTCTATACAAAAATGTATAACTCACTGGCTCTTCAAATAATGTCCGGGGTCGGAAGCAAGCAGGGTGCTGAGAGTGGTTCAAGTGTGTTCAGTGGACTACTGTGGTGCTCGGGTGTCCTGGGTCCACATCCATTCTAATATGCTCCAGGAATGCCAAACACACAGGAAGAGTCCTGCCCTATAAAATCAAAGACAATTCATCACTACACTTCCTCCTTTGGGTTGACAGACATCATGATGTTCTTCCACATTTCTCCTGCAGACTCTAATCTCAAAATAAATTAACTCTGATTTGTATCGTCACAGATTTATTTATATTATATATACTTATACAGCCATGATGAGCTTTATAGTAAAACTATTAGGTGTTTCAATAATACATTGTCATTTCAGACTATGCTAGAGATCCATCTAAGGTAAAACAAAAAACATAGGAAAACCCCAGACGTCTTGTCAATCATTCTATCTTGGAAAAAAAAAATAAACTGCCTGAAAGCCATTAGTAGGTTGGTAAAAACGGCTTAAGGCGCTGTAACATAGTGGTATGTCAGTGGCACAAGCCCTTTAACCACTCCAGCATAGTGGTACATGAGGTCGTCCACTCTGGCAAAGTGGTACGTGAGGCTCGTACCAAATTTTTTTTGAGTAAAAATGTAAAAATGCGTTTCTGGGTGGTTGTGGGAGAAAAAGACACTTTTAAACTAGTTTAGTGATGAACACTAAACTATTTCACATGAAATTAGCTCAGAATGAAGCATGCTTGGAGGCCAATTCTTTTGTGAAATCTGAAAAAAAAATATGTTTCCCCGTCATATTCATTCTCTTTTGCAAGTTTTCAATGCATTACCTTGTGTTTCTGTGAAGAAATGACGTTTTTTTCATATCCATCTACTTTTGAGTGTTTCTTGAGAAGAAAATGCGTTTCAGGGTGGTTTTAGGAGAGAAAGACTTTTAAGGTAGTTTAGTGATGAACACTAGAGTTTCAAATGAAATTGAGCTCAGAATGGATATTGATGCTTGGAGGCAAATTCTTATGTTAAATCTGAAAAGAACTATGTTCCCTGTCATATTCTTTCTCTTTTGAAAGTTTTCAATGCAATACATTGTGTTTCTGTGAAGAAATTACATCTTTTTCATTCCATCTACTTTTGAGTGTTTCTTGAGAAGAAATGCTTTTCGGGGTTTTCATCACTAACCTAGCTTAAAATGTCTTTCTCTCTTGGGAGAGAAAGACTTTTTAAGCTTGACTTACACATAAAATTGAGCTCAGAATGAAGATTTGATGCTTGGAGACCAATTCTTATGTGAAATTTGAAAAAACTATGCCCCTTTGTCATTAATCCTCTTTTTCATTTTTTCAATGCAATGCATGTATTTTGAATGACATCTTTTTCGTTGTCTATTTTTTGGGATTTTTTTTGAGTAAAATGCGTTTTGGGGTTTTGGGAGAGAAAGACATTAAGCTGTTTAGTGATGAACCCTTGACTTACAACATGAAATTGAGCTCAGAATGAACATAAATAAATAATAAACATATTTGAAAAAATTTCATGCCATAAGCTGTAACACAGCCATAATTATCACCAAATCAAAAAAGGAAAATAAAAAAAATGGCCTAAAAAGGCCAGAGGGGTCCCTAAGGGTTAAGCGAGGCAACAATAATCTAATTTAGGTGTAGAATTTTTAGTCTTTTTTTCACTAAGAATGTTCACTTCTGATTGGAAACAGTTGGTTTAAAAAGCACACTAACCACAAATGCAGAAATTAGAGGTAAACGGGTAAATATATTATTAAAAAAAAAATCAACATACAAAAGCCCCAAAACAACCCAAAATATCATATTTGGTGTGGCTGTCATTGATTTGGGGTGCTGTGTAATGCGTAGTATGTAAGGTAATGTATATTTTTGCCTCTTAGAGAAGATTTTTTTCAGAAAAGCAGTTTTACTTTATAATCTGCAATAGCAATATTGTAGATTGGGGTATTTATTTATTTACTTACCAGCCATTTAAATCTAAATGTTAAATCTAAATATAATTGTTAAATCTAAATGTTGAATCTAAATCTACATGTTAAAAAAGCAATTGTTGATCCAAATATTTTTTATAATAGTATTCAAACAGCTTCCATAGTGTCCATAAAATATGTTCCATATGTCCTTAATGTTGTTGGGTGTTTAGAAAAGTAATAGACTTTGGTCAAAAATGTAAAAATATGAAAGTCCAAGGAAAAGCAGCAGGATTCAGTGTCTCTCCTTGAGGAGTGTTGCTGAGCTGCACTCTCACTCAGTAAGGATCGACAATAAGGAAATGTTCTCACAATGTTTACTTGCCACATTTAAAATTGTGTTCCTGGCTGTTAAAACAAAAGATTCTAGCAGATGTATCACAGATTTTTACACGTGGTGCCTGCTCTTTATGAAAAGTGTTTTCTATACAGATAATGACAAGGTGGGCGCATGATGCTCTAGTTCATTTGAGAAGGCCTGACCGATGCCTACTTGGTGTTATTCCCTCTTCTACCAGCACTGGTTCGACTAGCCAATGACCTCTACTGGCTTGTCAGTGTATTGATCACCACTCTCTCAATAGGAGCACTGATTGTTGTGAACTCCAAATCCGTAATCACTTTGCCCTTTTAAATTACCGCCCAATATCGAATAAACATTTTAAATAGCAAAAGCCATCCTGAAATCTTTCCAATGCAGATTGTTTTGTATAATATATCTGAAGGCTACATGTGAAAGTGCTTGATCTTAGTCCCAGAGATAAATGAGAAATTAAATGGGAAGTGGACCCTCCTCCTCATCATCATCATCATAGTTGTGAGATATGTTTTGGAGTTGTTTCAGGCTTTTGTTAAGAAATGTTATTATAAATATTAATAAAACTAGAGATGAGTTTAAAAAAACATGATACCTTTCATATATTATCATCTCAGTACATTATCAGAAATCAGACTATTTTATCAATGTTTTCTCTGGTTGTTGTTTTTCCAAATTAAAGTGGAGAAGAAACTAAAGCTGTGAGTTTTTAGGCCTCAGTAAAAATCATTTGGACTGTGGTGAAAATCAAATATAATCAAACAAATATCATGGCACCTGCAAATGATTGACTATTTAATGTTATGGTAACCTAACATCACTGAAAGTCCAAAGGAAAGCAGCGGGATTCAGTGTCTCCCCTTTGAGGAGTGTTGAGAAGTTTCTAGCAGATGTATCACAGCTTTTTACACGGGGTCCCTTGCTCTTTATGAAAAGTGTTTTCTATACAAATAATGTATAACTCACTGGCTCTTCAAATAATGTCCGGGTCTGGAAGCAAGCAGGGTGCTGAGAGTGGTTCAAGTGTGTTCAGTGGACTACTGTGGTGCTCGGGTTCCTGGGTCCCATCCATTCTAATATGCTCCAGGAATCCCAAAACCCACAGGAAGAGTCCTGCCCTATGAAATCAAAGACAATTCATCACTACCTTCCTCCTTTGGGTTGACAGCATCATGATGTTCTTCCACATTTCTCCTGCAGACTCAATAATCTCTAAATAAATTAACTCTGTTTGTATCGTCACAGATTTTATTATATTATATATACTTATACAGCCATGATGAGCTTTATAGTAAAACTATATGAGGTGTTATAAATAATACATTGTCATTTCAGACTATGCTAGAGATCCATCTAAGGTAAAACAAAAACATAGGAAAACACCCAGACGTCTATGTCAATCATATCTATCTTGGAAAAAAAACAATAAACTGCCTGCAAACCTTAGTAGGTTGGGAGAAAAGGCTTAAGGCGCTGTAACATAGTGGTATGTCATGGCACAAGCCCTTTAACCACTCCCGCATAGTGGTACAGAGGCTCGTACCCCTCTGGCAAAGTGGTACGTGAGGCTCGTACCAAAATTTTTTTTTAGTAAAAAGTAAAAATGCGTTTCGGGTGGTTGTGGGAAAAAAGACACTTTTAAACTAGTTTAGTGATGAACACTAAACTTTTCACATAAATTGAGCTCAGAATGAAGCATGCTTGGAGGCCAATTCTTTGTGAAATCTGAAAAAAATATGTTCCCTGTCATATTTTTCTTTTTGCAAGTTTTCAATGCATTACCTTTTGTTTCTGTGAAGAAATGACGCTTTTTTCATATCCATCTACTTTTGAGTGTTTCTTGAGAAGAAAAAGCGTTTCAGGGTGGTTTTAGGAGAGAAAAACATTTTAAGGTAGTTTAGTGATGAACACTAGAGTTTCAAATGAAATTGAGCTCAGAATGGATATTGAGCTTGGAGGCAAATTCTTATGTTAAATCTGAAAAGAACTATGTTCCCTGTCAATTCTTTCTCTTTTGCAAATTTTCAATGCAATACATTGGGTTTCTGTAAAGGGAAATTAATTTTTTCAAAACCATCTATTTTTGAGTGTTTCTTGAGAAGAAATGCTTTTCAGGGTTTTCATAAATAACCTAGCTTAAAATGTCTTTCTCTCTTGGGAGAGAAAGACATTTTAAGCTTGACTTACACATGAAATTGACTCAGAATAAAGATTTGATGTTTGGAGACCAATTCTTATGTAAAATTTTGATAAAACTATGCTCCTTGCCCATTAATCCTTTTTTTCATGTTTTCAATGCAATGCATGTATTTTGAATGACATTTTTTTTCGTATGTCTTTTTTGGATTTTTTTGAGTAAATATGCGTTTCGGGTTTGGGTTTTTGGGAGAGAAAGACACTTAAGCTGGGTTTAGTGATGAACCCTTGCTTACCATGAAATTGAGCTCAGAATGAACAAAAAAATTTAATAAACATATTTTGCAAAAATTCATGCCATAAGCTGAACACAGCATAATTATCACCAAATAAAAAAAGGAAAATGAAAAAAAGGGCCCAAAAAAAGGGCCCAGAGGGGTCCCTAATTTTTAAACGGGCAACAATAATCAAATTTTAGGTGTAAATATTTAGTCTTTTTTTCACTAAGAATTTTATTTCCCTTTTTTTTGGAAACATTTGGGTTTACAAAGCACAAACCACAAATGCAGAAATTAGAGGTAAACGGGTAAATATATTTTAAAAAATAAATCAACTTTAAAAAGCCCAATACAACCCAAAAAAATCATTTTTGGGGTGTGCGCTGTACATTGTTTTTGGGGTGCTGTGAAATGCGTAGTATGTAAGGTAATGTATTTTTTGCCTCTTAGAGAAGATTTTTGGGGGAAAAAACCCGTTTTATTTTAAATCTGCAAAGCAATATTGTAGATTGGGGTATTTATTTATTTTTTCCCAGCCATTTAAATCAAATTTTAAATCTAAATAAAATTTTTTGTTAAATCTAAATGTTGAATCTAAATCTACATGTTAAATAAAGCAATTGTTGATCCAAAAAAATTTTAAATAGTATTCAAACAGCTTCCATAGTGTCCAAAAATATTTCCATATGTCCTTAATGTTTTTTGGGTGTTTAGAAAAGTAATGACTTTGGTAAAAAAAATGTAAAAAAATATAAAGCCCAAAGGGAAAAGCAGCAGGTTTTCATGTCTCTCCTTGAGGAGTGTTGCTGAGCTGCACTCTCACTCAGTAAGGATCGAAAATTTGGGAAAAAGTTCTCACAATTTTACTTGCCACTTTTAAAATTGTGTTCCTGGCTGTTAAAACAAAAGATTCTAGCAGATGTTTTCACAGTTTTTTTACACGGGGGCCTGCTCTTTATGAAAAGGGTTTCTTTACAGATAATGACAAGGTGGGCGCATGATGCTCTAGTTCTTTTGAAAAGGGCCTGCCCGATGCCTACTTGGTGTTATTCCCCCCTTTCTACCAGCACTGGTTCGACTAGCCAATGACCTCTTTGGCTTGTCAGTGTTTTGACCCCACCTTAAATTGGAGCACTGATTGTTGTGAACTCCAAATCCGAATCACTTTCCCCTTTTAAAAATTACCCCCAATATCGAATAAACATTTTAAATGCAAAAGCCATCCTGAAATTTTTCCAAGGCAGATTTTTTTGGGTATAATATATCTGAAGGCAAACATGTGAAAGTGCTTGATCTTAGTCCCAGAGATAAATGAAAAATTAAAATTGGGAATGGACCCCCCTCCCATCATCATCATCATAGTTGGGAGATTGGGTTTTGGAGTTTTTTCAGGCTTTTTTTTAAGAAATGTTATTATAAATTTTTTAATACTAAAATTATTTTTAAAAAAACATGTTACCTTTCTTATATTATCATCTCAGTACATTATCAGAAACGACTATTTTATCGGGGGTTTTCTTGGTTTTTTTGGGTTTTTCCAAATTAAAGGGGAGAAGAAACAAAAGCTGTGGGGTTTTTAGGCCTCAGTAAAAATCATTTGGCGGGTGAAAATCAAATATAACAAAAAAATATCATGGCACCTGCAAATGATTGACTTTTTAATGTTAGGGTAACCTAACATCACTGAAAGCCCAAAAGGGAAAAGCAGCAGGATTCAGTGTCTCTCCTTGAGGAGGGGTTGGAAGTTTCTAGCGGGATGTATCACAGCTTTTTACACGGGCCCCTTTGGCTCTTTATGAAAAGTTTTTTTCTTTTCAAATAATGTATAACTCACTGGCTCTTCAAATTTGTCCGGGGTCTGGAAGCAAGCGGGGGTGCGGAGAGGGGTTTCGGGGGTTCAGTGGACTACTGTGGTGCCCCGGGTGTCCTGGGTCCACATCCATTCAATATGCTCCAGGAATGCCAAACACACAGGAAGAGTCCTCCCCTATGAAATCAAAGACAATTCATCACTAACTTCCCCCTTTTGGGGGTTGACAGACATCATGAGTTCTTCCACATTCTCCTGCAGACTCAATAATCTCTAAAAAAATTTAACTCTGATTTGTATCGTCACAGATTTATATTATTTTATATATATTATACAGCCTTGAGGAGCTTTATAGTAAAACTATATGAGGTTTATCAATAATACATTGTCATTTCAGACTTTTGCTAGAGATCCATCTAAGGTAAAACATAAAACATGGGAAAAACCCACCCAAAAGTCTATGTCAATCATTTCTTTCTTGGAAAAAAAAACAAAAAACTGCCTGCAACCATTAGTAGGTTGGTAAAAACGGCTTAAGGCGCGTAACATAGTGGTATGTCATGGCCAAGCCTTAAACCCACTCCAGCATAGTGGTACATGGGCTCGTACCACTCTGGCAAAGGGGGTACGTGAGGCTCGTCCCAAAATTTTTTTTGGATAAAAGGGGGAAAAAGGGGTTTTCTGGGTGGTTGTGGGAGAAAAAGACACTTTAAGCTAGTTTGTGATGAACACTAAACTAGTTTCACATAAAATTGAGCTGAATAAAGCATGCTTGGAGGCCAATTCTTTTGTGAAACAAAAAAACTATGTTCCCTGTCATATTCATTCTTTTTTGCAAGTTTTCAATGCATTCCTTGTGTTTTGTAAGAAATGACGTCTTTTTTCATATCCATCTACTTTTGAGTGTTTTTTGAGAAGAAAATGCGTTTCGGGGGGGTTTTTAGGAGAGAAAGCATTTTAAGGTAGTTTAGTGATGAACACTAGAGTTTCAAATAAAATTTTGAGCTCAAATGGATTTTGATGTTTGGGAGGAAAATTCTTAGGGAAAATCTGAAAAGAACTAGGGTTCCCTGTCATATTCTTTCTCTTTTGCAAGTTTTCAATGCAATACATTGTTTTTGTGAAAAAATTACATCTTTTTCATTTCCTTTTACTTTTGAGTGTTTCTTGAAAAGAAATGCTTTTCGGGGTTTTTCATCACTAACCAGCTTAAAATGTTTTTCTCTTTTGGGAGAAAAAAGACTTTTTAAGCTTGACTTCACATGAAATTGAGCTCAGAATGAAGATTTGATGCTTGGAGACCAATTTTTATGTGAAATTTGAAAAAATTTATGCTCCGGGTCATTTCCTCTTTTTCATGTTTTCAATGCAATGCATGTATTTTGAATGACATTTTTTGGATGTCTATTTTTTGGATGTTTTTTGAGTAAATATGCTTTTTGGTTGGTTTTGGGAGAGAAAGAAAATTTTAAGCTGGTTTAGGGATGAACCCTTGACTTAAAACAAAAATTGGCCAGAATGAAATAAATAAATTTTTAAACATTTTTAAAAATTTCAGGCCAAAAGGGGGGTAACACAGCCTTTTTACCCCAAAACCCAAAAAGGGAAAAATAAAAAAAAAAGGGCCCAAAAAAAGGGGGCCGAGGGGCCCCTTTTTTTTAAAGCGAGGCAAAAATTTAATCTAATTTAGGTTTTGAATATTTGTCTTTTTTTCCAAAAATTGTTCACTTCCGGATTGGAAACTTTTGGGGTTTAAAAAGCACACTAACCACAAATGCAAAAATTAGAGGAAAAACGGGAAAATATATTTTTAAAAAAAAATTCAACATACAAAAGCCCAATAAAACCCCAAAAATATCATATTTGGTGTGCGCTGTACATTGATTTGGGGTGCTGTGTAATGCGTAGTAGGTAAGGTAATGTATTTTTTGCCTCTTAGAGAAGAGTTTTTTGCAGAAAAGCAGTTTTACTTTTAATCTGAAATAGCAATATTGTAGATTGGGTGTTTTTATTTATTTACTTACCGCCTTTTAAAATCTAAATTTTAAATTTCTTTTTTAAAATTTGGGGAAACCCTAAATGGGAATCTTTTTTCTACGGGTTAAAAAAGCAATTGTTGATCCTTTATTTTTATAAAGTATTCAAACGGTTCCATAGTGTCCTAAAATAGGGTTCCATATGCCCTTAATTTTGGGTTGGGTGTTTAGAAAAGTAATAGACTTTGGTCAAAAATTTTAAAAATATGAAAGTCCAAGGAAAAGCCAGGTTTCGTGTCTCTCCGGGAGGAGTGTTGCTGAGCTGCACTCTCACTCAGTAAGGATCGACAATAAGGAAATTTTCTCACAATGTTTACTTGCCACTTTTAAAAATTGGGGGCCCCGGCTGTTAAAACAAAAGATTCTAGCAGATGTATCACAGATTTTTACACGGGTGCCTGCTCTTTATGAAAAGTGTTTTTCTAACAGATAATGACAAGGTGGGCGCATGATGCTCTATTTCCCTTTTGAGAAGGCCTGACCGATGCCTACTTGGGGTTTTTCCCCTTTTTACCAGCACTGGTTCGACAAGCCTTGACCCTACTGGCTTGTCAGTGTATTGATCACCACTCTCTAAATAGGAAAACTGATTGTTGTGAACTCCAAATCCGTAATCACTTTCCCCTTTTTTAAATTCCCCGCCCAATTCGAAAAACTTTTTTAAATAGAAAAAAGCCATCCGAAATTTTTCCCAAAGGCAGATTGTTTTGTATTTTATATCTAAAGGCACATGTGAAAGTGCTTGATCTTAGTCCCAGAGATAAATAGAAATTAAAGGGGAAGGGGACCCTCCTCCTCATCATCATCATCTTTGGGGGAGTTTAGGTTTTGGGGGTTGTTTCGGCTTTTGTTAAGAAATTTTATTATAAATATTAAATAATACAGAGGGGGGTTTAAAAAAACATGATACCTTTCATATATTTTCATCTCAGTACATTATCAGAAATCAGACATTTTATCAATTTTTTCCCTCTGGTTGTTTTTTTTCCCAAAATTTAAAAGGGGTGGAGAAGAAACTAAAGCTGTGAGTTTTTGGCCCAGTAAAAATTTCTTTGGAGGGGTGTGAAAACAAAAAATAACAAAAAATTTTCAGGGGCCCCTTTAAATTTGTTTGACTATTTAAAGGGTTAAAGGTAAAAAATTTTTGGAAAGGGTTAAAGGGGGAAAGAGAAAAGGGTTCAGTGGTTTTTGGGGAGGAGTGGGGGAAGTTTCTAGCAGGGGTAGGGGGGGGGGAAAGGGCCCCGGGGGGAAAATTGTTTTCTTTTAAAATTGTTTTAATTAACGGGGTTTCAAATAATGTCCGGGGTTTGGGAAGCAGGGTCCCTGAGGGGTTTCAAGTGGGTTCGGGGATTTCGTGGTGCTCGGGTGTCCGGGGTCCACATCCTTCTAATAGCTGGAATGCCAAACACACGGGAAAGATTCCTCCCTATGAAATCAAAGACAAGTCATCACTACATTTCCCCCTTTTGGGGGTTGCAGACTCATGATGTTCTTCCACATTTCTCCTGCAGACTCAATAATCTCTAAATAAATTAACGGTGATTTTTTTATCGTCACAGATTTATATTATTTATTTTAACTTAAAACAGCCTTGAGGGACTTTTATTTAAAACTATTGAGGTGTTATAAATAATACATTGTCTTTTCAGACTATGCTAGAGATCCATCTAAGGTAAAACTTAAAACATGGGGAAAACCCCAACGTCTATGTCAATCATATCTATTTTGGGAAAAAAAAAAAAAAAAACTGCCTACAAGCCATTAGTAGGTTGGTAGAAAGGGTTTTAAGGCGCTGAAACATAGTGGTATGTCAGGGGCACAACCCTTTGAACCACCCCAAGCATAGTGGTACATGGGGCTCGAAACCACTCTGGCAAAGGGTACGTGAGGCTCGTCCCAAAATTTTAAATTTGAGAAAAATGTAAAAATGCTTTCTGGGTGGTTGTGGGAAAAAAAGACACTTTAAGCTAGTTTAGTGATGAACACTAAACTAGTTTCCATGAAATTGAGCTCAGAATAAAGCATGCTTGGAGGCCAATTTTTTTGGGTGAAACTGAAAAAACTATGTTCCCTGTCATTTTCATTCTCTTTTGAAATTTTTTCCAATGCATTACCTTGTGTTTTTTGTGAAGAAATGACGTTTTTTTTCATATCCATCTACTTTTGAGTGTTTTTTTGAGAAAAAAAATGCTTTTTCGGGGTGGTTTTAGGAGAGAAAGACATTTTAAGGTAGTTTAGTGATGAACCAAAGGTTTCAAAGAAATTGAGCTCAGAATGGATATTGATGCTTGGAGGCAAATTCTTATGTTAAATCTGAAAAGAACATGTTCCCTGCATATTCTTTCTCTTTTGCAAGTTTTAAATTTGCAATACATGTGTTTCTGGAAAAAATTTGACATCTTTTTCACATCAGTCTGTTTTTGAGTGTTTTTGAGAAGAAATTCGTTTTGGGTGGTTTTGGGAGAGAAAGACACTTTAAATAGTTTATTGAAAAAAATTGAGTTTAAAATGAAATTGAGCTCAAAAGGGGATTTGATGCTTGGAGGCAAATTCTTATGTAAAAATCTAAAAAATACTATGTTTCCTGTCATATTAATTTCTTTTGCAATTTTTCCCAAGGCAATACATTGTGTTTCTGTGAAAAAAAGACTTCTTTTTCATATCCACCCTACTTTTGAGTTTTTTCTTGAGAAGAAATGCTTTTCAGGGGGGGTTGGGAGAGAAAGACATTTTAAGCTGGGGTTAGTGATAAAACCCTTGATTTACACATGAAATTGAGCTCAGAAGGAAGTTTTGATGCTTGGAGACCAATTCTTATGTGAAATTTGATAAAACTATGCCCCTTTGTCATTAATCCTCTTTTTCATGTTTTCAATGCAATGCATGTATTTTGAATGACATCTTTTTCGTATGTCTATTTTTTGGGATTTTTTTTGAGTAAATATTTTTTTTTGGATTAAATATGTTTTTGAGTAAAATTATCTTTTCCCGGGTTTGGGGTTTTGGGAAAAAAGACTTTTTAAAGCTGGGTTAATGTTGAGCACTAGAGTTTCACATGAAACTGAGTTTCAGAATGAAGATTTGATGTTTGGGGGCCCCAAGCATCAAATCTTCATTCTGAGCTAAATTTTTGTGTGAAACTTTTAATGTTCATATATAAACTAGCTTTAAAATGTCTTTCTCTCCGAAAACCACCCAGAAAAGCTTTTCTCTCAAGAAACACTCAAAAATAGACTGATTTAAAAAGATGTCTTTTCTTTTACAGAAACACATTATTTCATTGCAAAAATTTCAAAAGAAATGAATTTTGATAGGAAACATAGTTTTTTCAGATATCAATAAGAATTTGCCCCAAGATCAATATCCATTTTGAGCTAAATTTCATGTGAAACTTTAGTGTTCATCAAATAAACTATATTAAAGTGTCTTTCTCTCCCAAATTCAAACCCCGAAACGCCTTTCCCACTTAAGAAACGCTCAAAAAGTAGACATGAAAATCATTTTCACCCTAAAACCCAAATAAATACAGCAACGGTGGAAAATAATACAAGAAAAAGAAACCCCGAATAAAATGTGGGTGACTATGTGGCAGAGCTGAGAAAGCTGGCACAAAGGGCTGTAACTTCGGTGATACCTGACAACGATGCAGAGAGACCGTCTGGGTTTTTGGCATAAATGGGCAAAAGGGGTACAGCGGAGGCTGCTGTCGGGGGATGGATTGACTTTTTTGGAAAACGCCAAGTTTACGTAACCTTGGGGGCTGCAAACAGAGACATTATGGCACGGCATGAAGCAACATGGAGAATGGAACCGAGCAAAGGGGTCTGTGGGGAAAAAGGTAAACGACGCCCGCGCAAAACCGCAGCTGGACACAAGAAAAAGGCTCAGATGGGTTTATGCATGGATAAGATGTTATTTACACTTTTATATAAAAAAGCAGGTTCAAATGAAAAAATAATAAAATGCTTTGGTATTTCCTTTTTAAGATGGGAAATTTTTTCAAGAGCTTTTGGTTTTGGGGAATTATCAGTGTTTTTATTGTCATGACTTCACTCAGGGTTTTTTTTTATCTGTCTACTTCAAAGACCCAAAATTTAAAAACAACCCTAAAAATGCACATACCCACATTATAAACCCATCTCCACCTTTTATTCACTTAGGGCAAATTTTCACTGCACGGGCAACACGCACACGCGCACACACCCCACACACACACCCCACACACACACACACACAAAAGTCACTATCGGGGGCCCCCTGGTGGTCACAGGGCTCCAAATATAAATGGCAAAGATAAGAATTTCATGGATCAGCCTACAATGGGGGAAAAAGGCATTTAAAGGGTTAAAATCCTGAAAAATTTTTGAAAATTTGGAGTTTTGAGCAGAGCTGAAGTGGTTTAAGATATTTATGCAGAAAAAAGCAAAAAAAATTTTTGGGTATATGATGATTTTATAGCAGTTTTTTTTCGTGGCATTTTTTTGGGTCTAGGGTCCCCAGAGGGTACCAAATGTGCTAGTAGTGTATAATAGACCTGTAAGAGTAACTGACAATTTGATTAAAAAAATGGGGTCAAAAAATAAAATACTTGCAAAAATTCATGCCATAAGCTGTAACACAGCCATAATTATCACCAAATCAAAAAAAGGAAAAAGAAAAAAAAAAAAAGGGCCCAAAAAAGGGCCCGAGGGGTCCCTAAGGGTTAAGGAGGCAACAATAATCTAATTTTGGTGTAGAATTTTTTAGTCTTTTTTTTACTAAGAATGTTCACTTCCTGATTGGAAACAGTTGGTTTACAAAGCACACTAACCACAAATGCAGAAATTAGAGGGAAACGGGTAAATATATTATTAAAAATAAATCAACTTTCAAAAGCCCAATACAACCCAAAATATCATATTTGGTGTGCGCTGTACATTGATTTGGGGTGCTGTGTAATGCGTAGTATGTAAGGTAATGTATATTTTTGCCTCTTAGAGAAGAGTTTTTTGCAGAAAAGCAGTTTTACTTTATAATCTGCAATAGCAATATTGTAGATTGGGTGTATTTATTTATTTACTTACCAGCCATTTAAATCTAAATGTTAAATCTAAATATAATTGTTAAATCTAAATGTTGAATCTAAATCTACATGTTAAATAAAGCAATTGTTGATCCAAATATATTTTATAATAGTATTCAAACAGCTTCCATAGTGTCCATAAAATATGTTCCATATGTCCTTAATGTTGTTGGGTGTTTAGAAAAGTAATAGACTTTGGTCAAAAATGTAAAAATATGAAAGTCCAAGGAAAAGCAGCAGGATTCAGTGTCTCTCCTTGAGGAGTGTTGCTGAGCTGCACTCTCACTCAGTAAGGATCGACAATAAGGAAATGTTCTCACATTGTTTACTTGCCACATTTAAAATTGTGTTCCTGGCTGTTAAAACAAAAGATTCTAGCAGATGTATCACAGATTTTTACACGTGGTGCCTGCTCTTTATGAAAAGTGTTTTCTATACAGATAATGACAAGGTGGGCGCATGATGCTCTAGTTCATTTGAGAAGGCCTGACCGATGCCTACTTGGTGTTATTCCCTCTTCTACCAGCACTGGTTCGACTAGCCAATGACCTCTACTGGCTTGTCAGTGTATTGATCACCACTCTCTCAATAGGAGCACTGATTGTTGTGAACTCCAAATCCGTAATCACTTTGCCCTTTTAAATTACCGCCCAATATCGAATAAACATTTTAAATAGCAAAAGCCATCCTGAAATCTTTCCAATGCAGATTGTTTTGTATAATATATCTGAAGGCTACATGTGAAAGTGCTTGATCTTAGTCCCAGAGATAAATGAGAAATTAAATGGGAAGTGGACCCTCCTCCTCATCATCATCATCATAGTTGTGAGATATGTTTTGGAGTTGTTTCAGGCTTTTGTTAAGAAATGTTATTATAAATATTAATAATACTAGAGATGAGTTTAAAAAAAAATGATACCTTTCATATATTATCATCTCAGTACATTATCAGAAATCAGACTATTTTATCAATGTTTTCTCTGGTTGTTGTTTTTCCAAATTAAAGTGGAGAAGAAACTAAAGCTGTGAGTTTTTAGGCCTCAGTAAAAATCATTTGGACTGTGGTGAAAATCAAATATAATCAAACAAATATCATGGCACCTGCAAATGATTGACTATTTAATGTTATGGTAACCTAACATCACTGAAAGTCCAAAGGAAAGCAGCAGGATTCAGTGTCTCTCCTTGAGGAGTGTTGAGAAGTTTCTAGCAGATGTATCACAGCTTTTTACACGTGGTCCCTTGCTCTTTATGAAAAGTGTTTTCTATACAAATAATGTATAACTCACTGGCTCTTCAAATAATGTCCGGGGTCTGGAAGCAAGCAGGGTGCTGAGAGTGGTTCAAGTGTGTTCAGTGGACTACTGTGGTGCTCGGGTGTCCTGGGTCCACATCCATTCTAATATGCTCCAGGAATGCCAAACACACAGGAAGAGTCCTGCCCTATGAAATCAAAGACAATTCATCACTACACTTCCTCCTTTGGGTTGACAGACATCATGATGTTCTTCCACATTTCTCCTGCAGACTCAATAATCTCTAAATAAATTAACTCTGATTTGTATCGTCACAGATTTATATTATATTATATATACTTATACAGCCATGATGAGCTTTATAGTAAAACTATATGAGGTGTTATCAATAATACATTGTCATTTCAGACTATGCTAGAGATCCATCTAAGGTAAAACATAAAACATAGGAAAACACCCAGACGTCTATGTCAATCATATCTATCTTGGAAAAAAAAAACAAAAAACTGCCTACAAGCCATTAGTAGGTTGGTAGAAACGGCTTAAGGCGCTGTAACATAGTGGTATGTCAGTGGCACAAGCCTTGAACCACTCCAGCATAGTGGTACATGAGGCTCGTACCACTCTGGCAAAGTGGTACGTGAGGCTCGTACCAAATTTTATTTGAGTAAAAATGTAAAAATGCGTTTCTGGGTGGTTGTGGGAGAAAAAGACACTTTAAGCTAGTTTAGTGATGAACACTAAACTAGTTTCACATGAAATTGAGCTCAGAATGAAGCATGCTTGGAGGCCAATTCTTTTGTGAAATCTGAAAAAACTATGTTCCCTGTCATATTCATTCTCTTTTGCAAGTTTTCAATGCATTACCTTGTGTTTCTGTGAAGAAATGACGTCTTTTTTCATATCCATCTACTTTTGAGTGTTTCTTGAGAAGAAAATGCGTTTCAGGGTGGTTTTAGGAGAGAAAGACATTTTAAGGTAGTTTAGTGATGAACACTAGAGTTTCAAATGAAATTGAGCTCAGAATGGATATTGATGCTTGGAGGCAAATTCTTATGTTAAATCTGAAAAGAACTATGTTCCCTGTCATATTCTTTCTCTTTTGCAAGTTTTCAATGCAATACATTGTGTTTCTGTGAAGAAATGACATCTTTTTCATATCCATCTACTTTTGAGTGTTTCTTGAGAAGAAATGCTTTTCAGGGTTTTCATCACTAACCTAGCTTAAAATGTCTTTCTCTCTTGGGAGAGAAAGACATTTTAAGCTTGACTTACACATGAAATTGAGCTCAGAATGAAGATTTGATGCTTGGAGACCAATTCTTATGTGAAATTTGATAAAACTATGCTCCTTGTCATTAATCCTCTTTTTCATGTTTTCAATGCAATGCATGTATTTTGAATGACATCTTTTTCGTATGTCTACTTTTTGGATGTTTTTTGAGAAAATATGCGTTTCTGGTTGGTTTTGGGAGAGAAAGACACTTAAGCTAGTTTAGTGATGAACCCTTGACTTACAACATGAAATTGAGCTCAGAATGAAGATTTAATGCTTGGAGGCAATTCTTATGTTAAATCTGAAAAGAACTAGTTCCCTGTCATATTCTTTCTTTTTGCATATTATCAATGCAATATATGTATTGAGAATGACATCTTTTTCATAACAGTCTTCTTTTGAGTGTTTCTTGAGTAAAAAATGCGTTTCTGGGTGGTTTTGGGAGGGTTTACTGATGAATATTAGAGTTTCACATGAAATTGAGCACAGAATGAACATTTTGCCAAATTTTATGTGAAATCTGATAAAGATATGTTTCCTGTCATATTCATCCTCTTTTGCATGTTTTCAATGCAATGCATGTATTTTGAATGACATCTTTTTCGTATGTCTACTTTTTGGATGTTTTTTGAGTAAATATGTTTTTTGAGTAAATATGTTTTTTGAGTAAATATGCGTTTCTGGTTGGTTTGGGGAGAAAGACACTTTAAGCTAGTTAATGTTGAGCACTAGAGTTTCACATGAAACTGAGCTCAGAATGAAGATTTGATGCTTGGGGCCTCCAAGCATCAAATCTTCATTCTGAGCTCATTTTGTGTGAAACTCTAATGTTCATATATAAACTAGCTTAAAGTGTCTTTCTCTCCGAAAACCACCCAGAAAAGCTTTTCTCTCAAGAAACACTCAAAATAGACTGATGTGAAAAAGATGTCTTTTCTTCACAGAAACACATTATTGCATTGCAAAATTGCAAAAGAGAATGAATATGATAGGAAACATAGTTTTTTCAGATATCACATAAGAATTTGCCTCCAAGCATCAATATCCATTTTGAGCTAAATTTCATGTGAAACTTTAGTGTTCATCAAATAAACTATATTAAAGTGTCTTTCTCTCCCAAATTCACCCAGAAACGCCTTTCTACTTAAGAAACGCTCAAAAAGTAGACTATGAAAATCATTTTCACCCTAAACCAAGTGAAATACAGCAACGGTGGAAAATAATACAAGAAAAAGAAACCCTGAATAAAATGTGGGTGACTATGTGGCAGAGCTGAGAAAGCTGGCACAGGACTGTAACTTCGGTGATACTCTGACAACGATGCAGAGAGACCGTCTGGTTTGTGGCATAAATGACAACAGGATACAGCGGAGGCTGCTGTCGGAGGATGGATTGACTTTTGGAAAGCGCTCAAGTTTACGTAAGCCATGGAGGCTGCAAACAGAGACATTATGGCACGGCATGAAGCAACATGGAGAATGGAACCGAGCGACGGGGTCTGTGAACAAGGTGAGCGACGCCCGCGCAAAACCGCAGCTGGACACAAGAAAAAGGCTACAGATGGTTCATGCATGGATAAGATGTTATTATACACTTTATATATAAAAAAGCAGGTTCACATGAGAAAATAATATATGCTTTGGTATGCCTTTTTAAGACTGAATTTTTTCAAGAGCTTAGGTTTTGGGTAATTATCAGTGTTATTATTGTCATGACTTCACTCAGGTTTATTTTATCTGTCTACTTCAAAGACAAATTAAACACAACCCTAAAAATGCACATACCCACATTATAAACCATCTCCACCTTTTATTCACTTATGACATTATCACTGCACGGGCATACACGCACACGCGCACACACACACACACACACACACACACACACACACAACCACGTCACTATCGGGGCCCTCTGGTGGTCACAGGGCTCCATAATATAACTGGCAAAGATAAGAATTTCATGGATCAGCCTACAATGGGGAAAATGGCATTTAAAGGGTTAAAATCCTGAAAATTATTGAATATTTGGTAGTTTTGAGCAGAGCTGAAGTGGTTTAAGATATTTATGCAGAAAAAAGCAGAAAAAAATATTGATATATGATGATTTTATAGCAGTTTTTTTGCGTGGACATTTTTGGCTCTAGGGTCCCCAGAGGGTACCAAATGTGCTAGTAGTGTATAATAGACCTGTAAGAGTAACTGACATTAGATTAAAAAAATGTGTAAAAAAATAAACATACTTGCAAAAATTCATGCCATAAGCTGTAACACAGCCATAATTATCACCAAATCAAAAAAGGAAAATGAAAAAAATGGCCTAAAAAGGCCAGAGGGGTCCCTAAGGGTTAAGCGAGGCAACAATAATCTAATTTAGGTGTAGAATATTTAGTCTTTTTTTCACTAAGAATGTTCACTTCCTGATTGGAAACAGTTGGTTTACAAAGCACACTAACCACAAATGCAGAAATTAGAGGTAAACGGGTAAATATATTATTAAAAATAAATCAACATACAAAAGCCCAATACAACCCAAAATATCATATTTGGTGTGCGCTGTACATTGATTTGGGGTGCTGTGTAATGCGTAGTATGTAAGGTAATGTATATTTTTGCCTCTTAGAGAAGAGTTTTTTGCAGAAAAGCAGTTTTACTTTATAATCTGCAATAGCAATATTGTAGATTGGGTGTATTTATTTATTTACTTACCAGCCATTTAAATCTAAATGTTAAATCTAAATATAATTGTTAAATCTAAATGTTGAATCTAAATCTACATGTTAAATAAAGCAATTGTTGATCCAAATATATTTTATAATAGTATTCAAACAGCTTCCATAGTGTCCATAAAATATGTTCCATATGTCCTTAATGTTGTTGGGTGTTTAGAAAAGTAATAGACTTTGGTCAAAAATGTAAAAATATGAAAGTCCAAGGAAAAGCAGCAGGATTCAGTGTCTCTCCTTGAGGAGTGTTGCTGAGCTGCACTCTCACTCAGTAAGGATCGACAATAAGGAAATGTTCTCACATTGTTTACTTGCCACATTTAAAATTGTGTTCCTGGCTGTTAAAACAAAAGATTCTAGCAGATGTATCACAGATTTTTACACGTGGTGCCTGCTCTTTATGAAAAGTGTTTTCTATACAGATAATGACAAGGTGGGCGCATGATGCTCTAGTTCATTTGAGAAGGCCTGACCGATGCCTACTTGGTGTTATTCCCTCTTCTACCAGCACTGGTTCGACTAGCCAATGACCTCTACTGGCTTGTCAGTGTATTGATCACCACTCTCTCAATAGGAGCACTGATTGTTGTGAACTCCAAATCCATAATCACTTTGCCCTTTTAAATTACCGCCCAATATCGAATAAACATTTTAAATAGCAAAAGCCATCCTGAAATCTTTCCAATGCAGATTGTTTTGTATAATCTATCTGAAGGCTACATGTGAAAGTGCTTGATCTTAGTCCCAGAGATAATGAGAAATTAAATGGGAAGTGGACCCTCCTCCTCAATCATCATCATCATAGTTGTGAGATATGTTTTGGAGTTGTTTCAGGCTTTTGTTAAGAAATGTTATTATAAATATTAATATTACTAGAGATGAAAAAAAATTTTTTTTAAATAAACAAAAAGAAAACCTTTTTT